>JAWPHD010021401.1:0-28388 GCA_037043455.1 Cyrtodaria siliqua | reverse complement strand
TATCATGTTGATGCCTCTGACATAGTTTGACGACTAGCTGCTAAACAGTATCATGTTTGTGCGTCTGACATAGTTTGACGACTAGGTGCGAAACAGTATCATGTTCATGCGCCTGACATAGTTTGACGACTAGCTGCTAAACAGTATCATGTGTATGCGTCTGACATAGTTTGACGACTAGCTGCTAAACAGTAGCATGAGTATGCGTCTGACATAGTTTGACGACTAGCTGCTAAACAGTACCAAGTTTATGTCTCTGACATAGTTTGACGACTAGCTGCTAAACAGTATCATTTTTATGCTAAACAATATCATGTTTATGCCTCTGACATAGTTTGACGACTAGCTGCTAAACAATATCATGTTTATGCTTCTGACATAATTTGACGACTAGCTGCTAAAAAGTATCATGTTTATGCCTCTGACATAGTTTGACGACTAGCTGCTTAACAGAATCATGTTTATTCCTCTGACATAGTTTGACGACTAGGTGCTAAACAGTATCATGTTTATGCCTCTGACATAGTTTGACGACTAGCTTCTAAACAGTACCAAGTTTGTGTCTCTGACATAGTTTGACGACTAGCTGCTAAACAGTATCATTTTTATGCTAAACAATATCATGTTTATGCCTCTGACATAGTTTGACGACTAGCTGCTAAACAATATCATGTTTATGCTTCTGACATAATTTGACGACTAGCTGCTAAAAAGTATCATGTTTATGCCTCTGACATAGTTTGACGACTAGCTGCTTAACAGAATCATGTTTATTCCTCTGACATAGTTTGACGACTAGGTGCTAAACAGTATCATGTTTATGCCTCTGACATAGTTTGACGACTAGCTGCTAAGCAGTATCATGTTTATGCCTCTGACATAGTTTGACGACTAGCTGCTAAACAGTATCATGTTTATGCGTTTGACATAGTTTGACGACTAGCTGCTAAACAGTATCATGTTTATGCTAAACAATATCATTTTTATGCCTCTGAAATAGTTTGACGACTAGCTGCTAAACAATATCATGTTTATGCTTCTGACATAATGTGACGACTAGCTGCTTAACAGAATCATGTTGATGCCTCTGACATAGTTTGACGACTAGCTGCTAAACAGTATCATGTTGATGCCTCTGACATAGTTTGACGACAAACTGCTAAACAGTATCATGTTTATATCTCTGACATAGTTTGATGACTAGCTGCTAAACAGTATCATGTTTATGCCTCTAACATAGTTTGACGACTAGCTGCTAAACAATATCATGTTTATGCTTCTGACATAATGTGACGACTAGCTGCTTAACAGAATCATGTTTATGCCTCTGACATAGTTTGACGACTAGCTGCTAAACAGTATCATGTTGATGCCTCTGACATAGTTTGACGACAAACTGCTAAACAGTATCATGTTTATATCTCTGACATAGTTTGATGACTAGCTGCTAAACAGTATCATGTTTATGCCTCTGACATAGTTTGACGACTAGTTGCTAAACAGTATCATGTTTATGCGTCTGACATAGCTTGACGACTAGCTGCTAAACAGTATCATGTTTATGCGTCTGACATAGCTTGACGACTAGTTGCTAAACAGTATCATGTTTATGCGTCTGACATAGCTTGACGACTAGTTGCTAAACAGTATCATGTTTATGCGTCTGACATAGTTTGACGACTAGCTGCTAAACAGTATCATGTTTATGCGTCTGACATAGCTTGACGACTAGTTGCTAAACAGTATCATGTTTATGCGTCTGACATAGTTTGACGACTAGCTGCTAAACAGTATCATGTTTATGCGTCTGACATAGCTTGACGACTAGTTGCTAAACAGTATCATGTTTATGCGTCTGACATAGCTTGACGACTAGCTGCTAAACAGTATCATGTTTATGCTAAACAAAATCATTTTTATGCCTCTGACATAGTTTGACGACTAGCTGCTAAACAATATCATGTTTATGCTTCTGACATATTTTGACGACTAGCTGCTAAACAGTATCATGTTTATGCCTCTGACATAGTTTGACGACTAGCTGCTAAACAGTATCATGTTGATGCCTCTGACATAGTTTGACGACTAACTGCTAAAGAGTATCATGTTTATATCTCTGACATAGTTTGATGACTAGCTGCTAAACAGTATCATGTTTATGCCTCTGACATAGTTTGACGACTAGCTGCTAAACAATATCATGTGTATGCGCCTGAAATAATCTGACGACTAGTAGCTAAACAGTATCATGTTTATGCGTCTGACATAGTTTGACGACTAGCTGCTAAACAGTATCATGTTTATGCTAAACAGTATCATTTTTATGCCTCTGACATAGTATTTTGACGACTAGCTGCTAAACAATATCATGTTTATGCTTCTGACATAATTTGACGACTAGCTGCTAAACAGTATCATGTTTATGCCTCTGACATTGTTTGACGACTAGCTGCTTAACAGTATCATGTTTATGCCTCTGACATAATTGACGACTAGCTGCTAAACAGTATCATGTTAATGCACACTAACTACTCACTTATACGACTACACATAAACATAAATCCACTAAATCCTCACTATACACCCTAAACATAACATTCATCCACTAAATCTACACTATACACCTACAACATAAACATCAATCACACTAAATCTACACTATACACACCCTACAACTTAAACATAATCACTAAATCTCCACTATACACTACTCATATACATTAATCCACTAAATCTCACTATCACCCCCTACACAACAACAATCCCCTAAATCTCAACTATACACCCTACACATATACATCTAATCCACTAAATCTCCACTATACACTCCTACACATAAACATAATCCACTAAATCCTCAACCATACCCCTTACACATAAACATCTAATCCACTAAATCTCACTTATACCCCCTAACACATAAACATCAATCCACCAATCTCACTATACCACCTACACATAAACATAATCCAACTAAATCCTCACTATACCCCTTACACATAAACATCTAATCCACTAAATCCTCACTTATCACCCTACATAAACATTAACCTAATCCACTAAATCTCACTATACCCCCTACACCAACAATCCTAAATCTCACTATACACCCATACACATATACATCTAATCCACTAAATCTCACTTATACACCCTACACATAAACATCTAATCACTAAATCTCACTATACCCCCTACACACAACAATCCCCCCTAAATCTCACTATACCCCTAACACAACAATCCCCTAAATCCTCACTATACCCACTACACATAAACATAATCCACTAAATCTACACTATACCCCTAACATAAATATCAATCCACTAAATACTCACCATACACCCTACACATAAACATACATCCACTAAATCTCCACTATACCCCCCTAACACATAAATCATCAATCCAACTAAATCTCACTATACCCCCTACACATAAACATCAATCCACTAAATCTCACCCATACCCCCTACACCTAAACATCCAATCCACTAAATCCTCACTCATACACCCCTACAACATAATCTACAATCCACTAAATCTCATAATACCCCCTACACATAAACATCACATACCAACAATCTCACTCATACCCTACACATAAACATCAAACCAACTAAATCCTCACTATACCACCCTACACATAAATATACACTCCACATAAATCCTCACACTATACCCCCTACACATAAACATCAATCCAACTAAACATACCACTACCACCAAAACACACATAAACTAATAATACTATCTACATCTATACCAAACATCTTCACACCATAACACTACTCATAACCACATCATAACTACTACCACCCACATAACCTCACTCTCACATCAACTAACACTACTCTACCCAACTCACCATCACAATCAAACATCATACTAACACATACCTACTACACACTCAAACTATACTCAACCCAATACTACATACAACATCACATAAACTCCAACTATACCCACACATACTCTTCAAACCATCACATAAACTCTACTACTACCCACAATACCTCTTCACCACATCACATAAACTCTACTACTACACACACATACTCTTCACACCATCACATAAACTCTAACTACTACACCCACATACTCTTCCACCCACATCAACCTAACTACTACCACAACCCACTACACACTCTACCATACACACATAAACTACTAACTACTACACCCAAATACCTCTTCAACACATAAACTATACTATACCCCACTATACTCTCACATTCAAACATAACTACTCACTAACTACCAACACAACTACACCTCCATACCAATCAACATAAACTCACTAACTACTACCAACATACTACATACAACCAATACAATAAACTCAACTATACTCCCAAATACTCACTCTAAACACACCATACACATAAACTCATCACTACTACAACCACATATACTACTCACATATAAATAAACTCATAATCTACTACACAACAGACTACTCACACCATCTCATAAACTCACATATACTACACAATCATACTCATCAACACATAAACTAGTAAACTCGCTACGACTCAACACACTAAGTCATACTGTCATCACACATACATGATAACTCTATCAGTAGACTACAAATACAGATCGTATACAAGCATAACTATCTAGCACTCATACTACAACTAACCACAAGTCAGCATAACTGATACTAGCAGTTAGTCGTCACAACTATGTCAAGCTAAACAAGATACAGCTTAGCACGTAGTCGTCAAACTATACAACGTCATAGCAACATACTGTTAGCAGCTAGTCGTCAAACTTTGTCAGAGAATATGATACTGTTTAGCAGCTAGTCGTCAAACTATGTCAGACGCATACACATGCTACTGTTATCAGCTAGTCGTCAAACTATGCCAGAGGCATAAACCTGATACTGTTTAGCAGCTAGTCGTCAAACTATGTCAGAGGCATAAACATGATACTGTTTAGCAGCTAGTCGTCAAACTATGTCAGGCGCATGAACATGATACTGTTTAGCAGCTAGTCGTCAAACTATGTCAGAGACATAAACATGATACTGTTTAGCACCTAGTCGTCAAACTATGTCAGAGGCATAAACATGATACTGTTTAGCAGCTAGTCGTCAAATTATGTCAGAGGCATAAACATGATACTGTTAAGCAGCTAGTCGTCAAACAATGTCAGAGGCATAAACATGATACTGTTTAGCAGCTAGTCGTCAAATTATGTCAGAAGCATAAACATGATATTGTTTAGCAGCTAGTCGTCAAACTATGTCAGAGGCATAAAAATGATACTGTTTAGCATAAACATGATACTGTTTAGCAGCTAGTCGTCAAACTATGTCAGACGCATAAACATGATACTGTTTAGCTACTAGTCGTCAGATTATTTCAGGCGCATACACATGATATTGTTTAGCAGCTAGTCGTCAAACTATGTCAGAGGCATAAACATGATACTGTTTAGCAGCTAGTCATCAAACTATGTCAGAGATATAAACATGATACTCTTTAGCAGTTAGTCGTCAAACTATGTCAGAGGCATCAACATGATACTGTTTAGCAGCTAGTCGTCAAACTATGTCAGAGGCATAAACATGATACTGTTTAGCAGCTAGTCGTCAAAATATGTCAGAAGCATAAACATGATATTGTTTAGCAGCTAGTCGTCAAACTATGTCAGAGGCATAAAAATGATTTTGTTTAGCATAAACATGATACTGTTTAGCAGCTAGTCGTCAAGCTATGTCAGACGCATAAACATGATACTGTTTAGCAACTAGTCGTCAAGCTATGTCAGACGCATAAACATGATACTGTTTAGCAGCTAGTCGTCAAACTATGTCAGACGCATAAACATGATACTGTTTAGCAACTAGTCGTCAAGCTATGTCAGACGCATAAACATGATACTGTTTAGCAGCTAGTCGTCAAACTATGTCAGACGCATAAACATGATACTGTTTAGCAACTAGTCGTCAAGCTATGTCAGACGCATAAACATGATACTGTTTAGCAACTAGTCGTCAAGCTATGTCAGACGCATAAACATGATACTGTTTAGCAGCTAGTCGTCAAGCTATGTCAGACGCATAAACATGATACTGTTTAGCAACTAGTCGTCAAACTATGTCAGAGGCATAAACATGATACTGTTTAGCAGCTAGTCATCAAACTATGTCAGAGATATAAACATGATACTGTTTAGCAGTTTGTCGTCAAACTATGTCAGAGGCATCAACATGATACTGTTTAGCAGCTAGTCGTCAAACTATGTCAGAGGCATAAACATGATTCTGTTAAGCAGCTAGTCGTCACATTATGTCAGAAGCATAAACATGATATTGTTTAGCAGCTAGTCGTCAAACTATGTTAGAGGCATAAACATGATACTGTTTAGCAGCTAGTCATCAAACTATGTCAGAGATATAAACATGATACTGTTTAGCAGTTTGTCGTCAAACTATGTCAGAGGCATCAACATGATACTGTTTAGCAGCTAGTCGTCAAACTATGTCAGAGGCATCAACATGATTCTGTTAAGCAGCTAGTCGTCACATTATGTCAGAAGCATAAACATGATATTGTTTAGCAGCTAGTCGTCAAACTATTTCAGAGGCATAAAAATGATATTGTTTAGCATAAACATGATACTGTTTAGCAGCTAGTCGTCAAACTATGTCAAACGCATAAACATGATACTGTTTAGCAGCTAGTCGTCAAACTATGTCAGAGGCATAAACATGATACTGCTTAGCAGCTAGTCGTCAAACTATGTCAGAGGCATAAACATGATACTGTTTAGCACCTAGTCGTCAAACTATGTCAGAGGAATAAACATGATTCTGTTAAGCAGCTAGTCGTCAAACTATGTCAGAGGCATAAACATGATACTTTTTAGCAGCTAGTCGTCAAATTATGTCAGAAGCATAAACATGATATTGTTTAGCAGCTAGTCGTCAAACTATGTCAGAGGCATAAACATGATATTGTTTAGCATAAAAATGATACTGTTTAGCAGCTAGTCGTCAAACTATGTCAGAGACACAAACTTGGTACTGTTTAGAAGCTAGTCGTCAAACTATGTCAGAGGCATAAACATGATACTGTTTAGCACCTAGTCGTCAAACTATGTCAGAGGAATAAACATGATTCTGTTAAGCAGCTAGTCGTCAAACTATGTCAGAGGCATAAACATGATACTTTTTAGCAGCTAGTCGTCAAATTATGTCAGAAGCATAAACATGATATTGTTTAGCAGCTAGTCGTCAAACTATGTCAGAGGCATAAACATGATATTGTTTAGCATAAAAATGATACTGTTTAGCAGCTAGTCGTCAAACTATGTCAGAGACATAAACTTGGTACTGTTTAGCAGCTAGTCGTCAAACTATGTCAGACGCATACTCATGCTACTGTTTAGCAGCTAGTCGTCAAACTATGTCAGACGCATACACATGATACTGTTTAGCAGCTAGTCGTCAAACTATGTCAGGCGCATGAACATGATACTGTTTCGCACCTAGTCGTCAAACTATGTCAGACGCACAAACATGATACTGTTTAGCAGCTAGTCGTCAAACTATGTCAGAGGCATCAACATGATACTGTTTAGCAGCTAGTCGTCAAACTATGTCAGACGCATAAACATGATATTGTTTAGCAGCTAGTCGTCAAACTATGTCAGAGGCATAAACATGATCCTGTTTAGCACCTAGTCGTCAAACTATGTCAAAGGCATCAACATGATACTGTTCAGCAGCTGGTCGTCAAACTATGTCAGAGGCATAAACATGATACTGTTTAGCACCTAGTCGTCAAACTATGGCAAAGCATAAACATGATACTGTTTAGCAGCTAGTCGTCAAACTATGTCGGAGGCATAAAAATGAAACTGTTTAGCAGCTAGTCATCAAACTATGTCAGAGGCATAAACATGATAATGTTTAGCACCTAGTCGTCAAACTATGTCAAAGGCATAAACATAATACTGTTTAGGAGCTAGTCGTCAAACTATGTCAGACGCATAAACATGATACTGTTTAGCAGCTAGTCGTCAAACTATGTCAGAGGCATCAACATGATACTGTTTAGCAGCTAGTCGTCAAACAATTTCAGAGGCATAAACATGATACTGTTTAGCAGCTAATCGTCAAACTATGTCAGAGACATAAACATGATACTCTTTAGCACCTAGTCGTCAAACTATGTCAGAGGCATAAACATGATACTGTTTAGCAGCTAGTCGTCAAACTATGTCAGAGGCATAAACATGATACTGTTAAGCAGCTAGTCGTCAAACTATGTCAGAGGCATAAACATGATACTGTTTAGCAGCTAGTCGTCAAATTTTGTCAGAAGCATAAACATGATATTGTTTAGCGGCTAGTCGTCAAACTATGTCAGAGGCATAAAAATGATATTGTTTAGCATAAACATGATACTGTTTAGCAGCTAGTCGTCAAACTATGTCAGACGCATAAACATGATACTGTTTAGCAACTAGTCTTCAGATTATTTCAGGCGCATACACATGATATTGTTTAGCAGCTAGTCGTCAAACTATGTTAGAGGCATAAACATGATACTGTTTAGCAGCTAGTCATCAAACTATGTCAGAGATATAAACATGATACTGTTTAGCAGTTTGTCGTCAAACTATGTCAGACGCATAAACATGATACTGTTTAGCAACTAGTCGTCAGATTATTTCAGGCGCATACACATGATATTGTTTAGCAGCTAGTCGTCAAACTATGTTAGAGGCATAAACATGATACTGTTTAGCAGCTAGTCGTCAAACTATGTCAGAGATATAAACATGATACTGTTTAGCAGTTTGTCGTCAAACTATGTCAGAGGCATCAACATGATACTGTTTAGCAGCTAGTCGTCAAACTATGTCAGAGGCATAAACATGATACTGTTTAGCAGCTAGTCGTCAAAATATGTCAGAAGCATAAATATGATATTGTTTAGCAACTAGTCGTCAAACTATGTCAGAGGCATAAACATTATACTGTTTAGCAGCTAGTCGTCAAACTATGTCACAGGCATAAACATGATACTGTTTAGCAGCTAGTCGTCAATCTATTTCAGAGGCATAAAAATGATATTGTTTAGCATAAACATGATACTGTTTAGCAGCTAGTCGTCAAACTATGTTAGACGCATAAACATGATACTGTTTAGCAGCTAGTCGTCAAACTATGTCAGAGGCATAAACATGATACTGTTAAGCAGCTAGTCGTCAAACTATGTCAGAGGCATAAACATGATACTGTTTAGCAGCTAGAGTCGTCAAACTATGTCAGAGGCATCAACATGATACTGTTTAGCAGCTAGTCGTCAAACTATGTCAGAGGCATAAACATGATATTGTTTAGCACCTTGTCGTCAAACTATGTCAGAGGCATACACATGATACTGTTTAGCATTCACATGATTTTGTTTAGCAGCTAGTCTTCAAACTATGTCAGAGACATAAACATGATACTGTTTAGCAGCTAGTCGTCGAATTATGTCAGAGGCATCAAGATGATACTGTTTAGCAGCTTGTCGTCAAACTATGTCAGAAGCATACACATGATACTGTTTAGCATGAACATGATATTGTTGAGCAGCTAGTCGTCGAACTATGTCAGAGGCACAAACATGATACTGTTTAGCAGCTAGTCGTCAAACTATGTCAGAGGCATAAACATGATACTGTTTAGCATCTAGTCGTCAAACTATGTCAGAGGCACAAACATGATACTGTTTAGCAGCTAGTCGTCAAACTATGTCAGAGGCATAAACATGATACTGTTTAGCAGCTAGTCGTCAAACTATGTCAGAGGCATAAACATGATACTGTTTAGCAGCTAGTCGTCAAATTATGTCAGAAGCATAAACATGATATTGTTTAGCAGCTAGTCGTCAAACTATTTCAGAGGCATAAAAATGATATTGTTTAGCATAAACATGATACTGTTTAGCAGCTAGTCGTCAAACTATGTCAGACGCATAAACATGATACTGTTTAGCAGCTAGTCGTCAAACTATGTCAGAGGCATAAACATGATACTGCTTAGCAGTTAGTCGTCAAACTATGTCAGAGGCATAAACATGATACTGTTTAGCACCTAGTCGTCAAACTATGTCAGAGGCATAAACATGATACTGTTAAGCAGCTAGTCGTCAATCTATGTCAGAGGCATAAACATGATACTCTTTAGCAGCTAGTCGTCAAATTATGTCAGAAGCATAAACATGATATTGTTTAGCAGCTAGTCGTCAAACTATGTCAGAGGCATAAACATGATATTGTTTAGCATAAAAATGATACTGTTTAGCAGCTAGTCGTCAAACTATGTCAGAGGCATAAACATGATATTGTTTAGCACCTAGTCGTCAAACTATGTCAGAGGCATACACATGATACTGTTTAGCATTCACATGATTTTGTTTAGCAGCTAGTCGTCAATCTATGTCAGAGACATAAACATGATACTGTTTAGCAGCTAGTCGTCGAACTATGTCAGAGGCATTAAGATGAAACTGTTTAGCAGCTTGTCGTCAAACTATGTCAGAAGCATACACATGATACTGTTTAGCACAAACATGATACTGTTTAGCAGCTAGTCGTCAAACTATCTCAGAGGCATAAACATGATACTGTTTAGCAGCTAGTCGTCAACTTTGTCAGAGAATATGATACTGTTTAGCAGCTAGTCGTCAAACTATGTCAGACTCATAAACATGATACTGTTTAGCACCTAATCGTCAAACTATGTCAGACGCATACACATGATACTGTTTAGCTGCTAGTCGTCAAACAGTGTCAGAGAATGTGATACTGTTTAGCAGCTAGTCGTCAAACGATGTCAGACGCATAAACATGATACTGTTTAGCACCTAGTCGTCAAACTATGTCAGACGCATAAACATGATACCGTTTAGAAGCTAGTCGTCAAACTATGTCAGAGGCATAAACATGATACTGTTTAGCAGCTAGTCGTCAAATTATGTCAGATGCATAAACATTATACTGTTTAGCAACTAGTCGTCAAACTATGTCAGAGGCCTCAACATGATACTGTTTAGCAGCTAGTCGTCAAACTATGTCAGATGCATAAACATGATACTGTTTAGCATCTAGTCGTCAGACTATGTCAGAGGCCTCAACATGATACTGTTTAGCAGCTAGTCGTCAAATTATGTCAGATGCATAAACATTATACTGTTTAGCAACTAGTCGTCAAACTATGTCAGAGGCCTCAACATGATACTGTTTAGCAGCTAGTCGTCAAACTATGTCAGATGCAGACACATGATACTGTTTAGCAGCTAGTCGTCAAACTATGTCAGAGACATACACATGATACTGTTTAGCAGCTAGTCGTCAAACTATGTCAGATGCATACACATGATACTGTTTAGCAGCTAGTCGTCAAACTATGTCAGAGACATACACATGATACTGTTTAGCAGCTAGTCGTCAAACTATGTCAGAGGCATAAACATGATACTGTTTAGCACCTAGTCGTCAAACTATGTCAGACGCATAAACATGATACCGTTTAGTAGCTAGTCGTCAAACTATGTCAGAGGCATAAACATGATACTGTTTAGCAGCTAGTCGTCAAATTATGTCAGATGCATAAACATTATACTGTTTAGCAACTAGTTGTCAAACTATGTCAGAGGCCTCAACATGATACTGTTTAGCAGCTAGTCGTCAAACTATGTCAGATGCATAAACATGATACTGTTTAGCAGCTAGTCGTCAAATTATGTCAGATGCATAAACATTATACTGTTTAGCAACTAGTCGTCAAACTATGTCAGAGGCCTCAACATGAAACTGTTTAGCAGCTAGTCGTCAAACTATGTCAGATGCATACACATGATACTGTTTAGCAGCTAGTCGTCAAACTATGCCAGAGACATACACATGATACTGTTTAGCAGCTAGTCGTCAAACTATGTCAGAGGCATAAACATGATACTGTTTAGCATCTAGTCGTCAAACTATGTCAGAGGCATAAACATGATACTGTTTAGCATCTAGTCGTCAAACTATGTCAGAGGCCTCAACATGATACTGTTTAGCAGCTAGTCGTCAAACTATGTCAGATGCATACACATGATACTGTTTAGCAGCTAGTCGTCAAACTATGTCAGAGACATACACATGATACTGTTTAGCAGCTAGTCGTCAAACTATGTCAGAGGCATAAACATGATACTATTTAGCATACACATGATACTGTTTAGCAGCTAGTCGTCAAACTATGTCAGATGCATAAACATGATACTGTTTATCAACTAGTCGTCAGATTATGTCAGATGCATAAACATGATACTGTTTAGCAGCTAGTCGTCAAACTATGTCAGATGCATAAACATGATACTGTTTAGTAGCTAGTCGTCAAAATTTGTCAGACGCATAAACATGATACTGTTTAGCAGCTAGTCGTCAAATATTATGTCAGATGCATAAACATGATACTGTTTGTCAACTAGTCGTCAGATTATGTCAGACGCATAAACATGATACTGTTTAGCAGCTAGTCGTCAAATTATGTGAGACGCATAAACATGATACTGTTAGCAGCTAGTCGTCAAACTATGTCCGAGGCATAAACATGATACTGTTTAGCATCTAGTCGTCAAACTATGTCAGAGACATAAAGATGATACTGTTTATCAACTATTCGTCAGATTATGTCAGACGCATAAACATGATACTGTTTAGCAGCTAGTCGTCAAATTATGTCAGACTCATAAACATGATACTGTTTAGCATCTAGTCGTCAAACTATGTCAGAGACATAAAGATGATACTGTTTATCAACTATTCGTCAGATTATGTCAGACGCATAAACATGATATTGTTTAGCAGCTAGTCGTCAAACTATGTCAGACGCATAAACATGATACTGTTTAGCATCTAGTCGTCAAACTATGTCAGAGACATAAAGATGATACTGTTTATCAACTATTCGTCAGATTATGTCAGACGCATAAACATGATACTGTTTAGAAGCTAGTCGTCAAATTATGTCAGACTCATAAACATGATACTGTTTAGCAGCTAGTCGTCAAACTAAGTCCGAGGCATGAACATGATACTGTTTAGCAGCTAGTCGTCAAACTATGTCAGACGCATAAACATGATACTGTTTAGCATCTAGTCGTCAAACTATGTCAGAGACATAAAGATGATACTGTTTAGCATCTAGTCGTCAAACTATGTCAGATACATAAACATGATACTGTTTAGCAGCTAGTCGTCAAACTATGTCAGATGCATAAACATGATACTGTTTATCAACTAGTCGTCAGATTATGTCAGATGCATAAACATGATACTGTTTAGCATCTAGTCGTCAAACTATGTCAGATGCATAAACATGATACTGTTTAGCAGCTAGTCGTCAAACTTTGTCAGACGCATAAACATGATACTGTTTAGCAGCTAGTCGTCAAATTATGTCAGACGCATAAACATGATACTGTTTAGCAGCTAGTCGTCAAACTATGTCAGAGGCATGAACATGATACTGTTTAGCAGCTAGTTGTCAAACTATGGCCGAGGCATAAACATGATACTGTTTAGCAGCTAGTCGTCAAACTATGTCAGACGCATAAACATGATAATGTTTAGCAGCTAGTCGTCAAACTATGTCAGATGCATAAACATGATACTGTTTAGCAGCTAGTCGTCAAACTATGTCAGAGACATAAAGATGATACTGTTTAGCATCTAGTCGTCAAACTATGTCAGAGACATAAACATGATACTGTTTAGCAGCTAGTCGTCAAACTATGTCAGACGCATAAACATGATACTGTTTAGCATCTAGTCGTCAAACTATGTCAGAGACATAAAGATGATACTGTTTATCAACTATTCGTCAGATTATGTCAGACGCATAAACATGATACTGTTTAGCAGCTAGTCGTCAAATTATGTCAGACTCATAAACATGATACTGTTTAGCAGCTAGTCGTCAAACTAAGTCCGAGGCATGAACATGATACTGTTTAGCAGCTAGTCGTCAAACTATGTCAGACGCATAAACATGATACTGTTTAGCATCTAGTGGTCAAACTATGTCAGAGACATAAAGATGATACTGTTTAGCATCTAGTCGTCAAACTATGTCAGAGACATAAACATGATACTGTTTAGCAGCTAGTCGTCAAATTATGTCAGACTCATAAACATGATACTGTTTAGCAGCTAGTCGTCAAACTAAGTCCGAGGCATGAACATGATACTGTTTAGCAGCTAGTCGTCAAACTATGTCAGACGCATAAACATGATACTGTTTAGCATCTAGTGGTCAAACTATGTCAGAGACATAAAGATGATACTGTTTAGCATCTAGTCGTCAAACTATGTCAGAGACATAAACATGATACTGTTTAGCAGCTAGTCGTCAAACTATGTCAGATGCATAAACATGATACTGTTTATCAACTAGTCGTCAGATTATGTCAGATGCATAAACATGATACTGTTTAGCATCTAGTCGTCAAACTATGTCAGATGCATAAACATGATACTGTTTAGCAGCTAGTCGTCAAACTTTGTCAGACGCATAAACATGATACTGTTTAGCAGCTAGTCGTCAAATTATGTCAGACGCATAAACATGATATTGTTTAGCAGCTAGTCGTCAAACTATGTCAGAGGCATGAACATGATACTGTTTAGCAGCTAGTTGTCAAACTATGGCCGAGGCATAAACATGATACTGTTTAGCAGCTAGTCGTCAAACTATGTCAGACGCATAAACATGATACTGTTTAGCATCTAGTCGTCAAACTATGTCAGAGACATAAACATGATACTGTTTTTCAGCTAGTCGTCAAACTATGTCAGATGCATAAACATGATACTGTTTAGCAGCTAGTCGTCAAACTATGTCAGAGACATAAACATGATACTGTTTAGCAGCTAGTCGTCAAACTATGTCAGACGCATAAACATGATACTGTTTAGCAGCTAGTCGTCAAACTATGTCAGACGCATAAACATGATACTGTTTAGCAGCTATTCGTCAAATTATGTCAGAGGCCTCAACATGATACTGTTGATCACCTTGTCGTCAAACTATGTCAAAGGCGTAAACATTATACTGTTTAGCAGCTAGTCGTCATACTATGTCAGAGACATAAACATGATACTGTTTAGCAGCTAGTCGTCAAATTATGTCAGAGACAAAAAAATGGTACTGTTTAACAGCTAGTCGTCAAACTGTGTCAGAGGCATCAACATGATACAGCTAGTCTTCCTGCTGTATAAGACGCTTTAACAGCATAACACACTTTAACAAATATCACAAATACATAACTTTAAAATAAACATCAAATATGATCAGATGACAGAATTGTCTTGCATATCGTATATGGTTAACCGCGATTTACATGTGTGATGGAAAGCCTGATCTTACACATGGTGATAAAAATCAATATATAAATGGTATGCAATCAGATAGGGAAATTCCAACCCTCGGTATAATTGTTTTAATCGTAACCTCTGTAGAGCATCGGTTCCGATAAAAGCAATTATACCTCGTGGTGGAATTCCTGATTTTCACCAGATACCCATGACAGATAATTATATTGAAATATATGCCTGTTATGTTTGTGGTCATCATTTAGCAGCTGTCGCATATTTAGTACAAGTAATAGATACATTACGAGTCTAACTACAAAAGTGTCCACTAACAGACGTTAGACGGACAGTTTGCTTGACCGAAAAACTAATAATTACGAGGCGAAGCCGAGTAAATATTTGTTTTTCGGTCAAGCAAATCGCCCGCCTAACGTCTGTTAGAGGACACTTTTGTAGTTAGACGAGTACGTGTATCTGACTTGTACGCCGGGTAGAAAAATTGCTGTTCTTGTTTTAAAGATATACGTGATGGATCCACTGGAAATCAGTTCTTATTAATGTTTTAAAAAAAGCAAATATATCTGACATCTTGTATAGAATATGTTACATTGACCTATTCAAATCCAAATAACAACACACATGATATGCACGGGAATGACGTGCTGTCGCGCCACGTGCTTTTCCTCGTGGTAGCTGGTTGTCAATGTCTACAAAAATTTCAGAAGACGTGTTTGATGTTGAGACGGATTTAATTTTGAGTGAAATGTGTATTACAAAGGACAAAGATGATTTATTTCATATGGATAATGACCTCATAATGAGTCAATTTAATATGGATGAAATGGGGGTAACGGGACGACTTGGGTAATTGCGTCTTTTTGCAAATCGTTGCTGCCGATAGTTCGTGTGAAAAACATTTTACTAAAATGTCGAGTGATAATGAAGTTGAAATAATGAGAAAATCGAGAACATCTAAAAATACTCAAAAGAACACTTTGTGGGGTGTAAACGTTTGGAATGCGTAGAGGAAATGGCGCAAGACAAAGTACTTCAAGACGAAATAGCACAGAGTTATTATCTGTAAATCTCCAGGCACACGAGCTTAACTACTGGATTTACAGATTTATTATAGAGGTATTGGTCTATTTTTTTCTGATTTTAATAATTCTCCGAACATTATAGTAAATCACCATTTTGCTAATATTTGATGTATGTCATTATTTTACTTCTCAGTTAAGGACTATCGGTCAGCCATCTTTGAAAAGAAAATCCAAAATGGATGGGGTATGGTTAATGGAAATTTTCATCCAAATGCATATTATAGGCATGAACAATGTCAATGATATAAGAGATGACATTAATTCAACACTATTGATGTGAACATAATATCAGAAACAATATTTATTTGGCAGAAATAGTGCCCTTTATATTCGAAAAGTATGGTACAATTTTACTCGAAGATGTTTTGTTTTTTATGTTAAATAAATTGGTCCAAAGAAATGTAAGGGACAATAACGCGTTAAGCGTATTAGACATTGTTTACGTTTACATAAGCAAGTATATGTTATTCACGACAAACTAAAGATTTTTTCCATTTCCTTCTACTTTTCTTTTATTCATTTACTTTGTCAGGTTTTTACGTATAACCACTTATTTCTAACCTTTTTCTGTGCGTGTGCGTGTGTGTGTGTGTGTGTGTGTGTGTTGTCGCATGCCATTTTAACAATTCATATATTTGCAAGTATATATATTATATAAAGATAATGTTCCCTTTTGCGAAATCCCGCGGAAAGTTAAATAAACAAAAGAAAATTCAAATAATCGAGAATATTTTACTTGTAACTTGCAGTTTAATATGTTTACACTTTTATCTAGACACTGCTATACTTCAATAATAAATTTGAACTTGATAAAAGTGTGTATTGATCCATACTCGGCTAATGTCATACTCAAGGTCATGTGTGTATTGACTAATTCACATAGTTACATGTATCAAGTATGTATTTATAATTTAAGGGTAACTCTGCCTAGACATGTGTAAATATATTAAACTGTGAGTTTCATCTAAAAAAGGTTAATATTATTTACATTCTAATGTTTATCTTTTGCAAATGCAATCTCAAGGGGATTACACAAAATGGGTCATAATCCTTCAGAAATATGACCCCTTTTCGTAATCCCGTTGAAAATGCATTAATAAAAGGGGAAATAGAACTCAGATAATCCTGAGTATTTTTACATGCAAGTTGCAGTCTTATATGGTTACAGTTTATGTAGACAATGACATGTTTTATATTTAAACAATTACAGGTTACTATAGCAACTACATTGTTGCAAGATGGATTCGACGAGCAACTAATTGCAGAAAGAATAGGACACAGGAGCATCACCATACTGGCATATAAAACAACGTCTACGTCAACAAATCATTACAGCTACATGTACATCAGAGGATACAAGCCCGCCATAACGATTCCGTCATAAGCTACACAATCTTCTGAAATTAATCTTGACCATTGTGCTGTTAAAATACAAATAAAAATGTAAAAAATACATGGCTTTAATTTATTTAACCTTTAAAACAAATGAAACACTGCCTTTATATCGACGTGTGTAAGACTGTTATGAAACACACGGGGATATAGTGTCCAGTCTTCATTTGTGTGTTCTTAGCCCGAGGATGGATATGTAAGTGAGCGTGTCTCTCGTGCGTCTACTTAAAAAGTTCGTGCGCTCAAAAGTATCCGTCTAACAACCGTTAGATAATAATAATACAATAATAATGTAAATATAGACCGTGAGCCATACACTTTTTTGTTACCATCTCAAGGGACAAATTCTTACTAGTACCATGTTATTGAGTACCTTGTAGAGAAACAAAAAATCCATGATAGCAGTGTGAACAGGGTAGCTGATTCCTGTTATTAGAGTTATCTCCCCCTTTTAAGCAAAACTCTTGTTTCTTTAAAAAATCGATTTCGCTGAAACTAGAAGAGCTACAGGTTTAATATTTTGCATGTATTATACATTTAAGGTTCTACCAAGCATTTATAAAATGGTTACCCCAGGGTCAAATATGGCCCAGCCCCGGGTGTAACATTTTTTCATACAGTTATATAAGAAATCTTTAAAAATAAATAATTTTCTCAAAAACTGTAAGAGCTAGAGGTCCCATATTATGCATGAAGCATAAGCTTATGGTCCACTAGCAAGTTTGTTAAAATGTTGACACTGGGGTCATATCTGGCTCCTCCCCATGGGTCATATGTTTACATAGAGTCCTATAGAAACATCTTTAAAATCTTTTCTTTAAAAAAAACAAGAGCCAGAGGTCTACTATTTTGCATATTGTACAAGCTTATGGTTCTCTACCACTTTTGTTCAAATCGTGACTTTGTGTCCAACTATGGCCCGGTTCTGGTGTTAAAGTTTTACAAAGAGTTATATAGGAAAGTCCATAAAAATATTCTTTTTTCTGATACTACAAGAGCTAGAGGTCTAATACGATGCATGTAGCATAAGAGTATCGATCTCTACCAATTTATTTTGTTCAAATGGTGATCTTATGGTCAAATTTCGCCCGGTCCCGGGGGTCACATATTTACATAGAGTTATGTAGGAACGTCTATAAACATCTTCTCTGAAACTACAGGAGCTAGAGGTGTAATAAGCTACATATAGCTTAAGATTATTGTCCTGTACCAAATAATTTAAATGGTGTCCCTTGAATCAAGCCTGGAATCAAATTTGGCCCTATCCCGGGGGTCACAATATAACATTATATTATATAGGAAAACATATTCAAACAGCTTCTCTGATACTTTAAAAGCTAAATAATAGTTCGCATGTACCATACGCGTATGATCCTCTACTGGCGACAATGGGGTCAAATATGGCCACTACGGGGTCACAGTTTTACAGATTTATATAAAGAAATTGTTGTTGTTTCTTAAAACATGAGAGCACTTTGACACAAGGCGAGTGGGTCTCTTGTTTATGGCTTGAAGTTATACACTTTTCATAAAATCACTTCGAAAGTTTTAAGCGAACTGAAATATAGAGAATGTGACTTTTGATAAGGTATTCCATTATGAAGACTTAACCATGTTTACAAATCGCATATTGAATAAATCCACGAACTAAAATCACAAAGTAGACCACTGCATTTTCGACAAATTGCAAAAAAAAAACAGAAAGAAAAAGAAAAGGCATTTTACGGTTTAACTGTTGATTTTTAGGTGTTTGTTATACATAATTTAAAATAACCCGCCAAATTACGACACAATTAGACTACAAAAACAGTTTATCAAAACTCTATCCAGGTGTTCATCTCATATAATAATGCATATGTGTCGCTTAAAAGTATATGTTTATTCATGGGGTTTTGTAATATCCGTAATTGAATAAGTGTAAAATGAATTATCCATTTTTTTTTTGTTTGGCTGGTTAAAGCTTTTTATATTGTATCTATAGAGTTTTGATTCTCAAACGATGTAAGTTATGTATATACCTCGTGGTCAATAGGTTTAGAAACGAGGAACATATGTTGTAAAATGTGGCTGTTGTTGGCGGGATAGCTACTTTAACTGCAGTAGCACATAGCTTTTAGAATAAACATCAGTAGACTAACCGTGATCACTAAATATAATCTATATCGATGCACTGGGTACCGATTCTTATCTGGAAGCGTTTTTTTAATATCGTATATGTATGTTATATTGTCATATTAAGTTATATTATTTAAATCAGATAATATGTACTGAGTATTCCTAATTGTCCTGTTTTATCCCGAGGCATTAATTGTCAAGTTTATCAACAGCTGGGCATATATAAGGCGTGCAGGCATATTGAAACTCTACATACATGAACTTGATGCTAACTTGCTAGATAAGAGAGACCGTACCGTTGTGAACCCAGCTTCTTGGATATAAAGAAACATTAAAGAAAAAATATTTGTCTATTCGTCAGTAGGGCATGTTCTAAATGCCTATATCTCTCCTCCCCCCCCCCCCCCCCCCTCCTCCCCACCCCCCCCCCCCCCCCACCCTCCTCACACACACACACTCCCCCCTCTCTCTCTCTCTCTTTATTGGCAATACACCTTCTTGTTTAGGTAATAATCATTCCACTTGCACTTGCATGCGCAAAAGCTAGGGTTGAGGCTTACTATCCTAGGTTAATTCATACTCTAAATCACAAGTACGGAGAACATCACAACCTATGTTAGTTACATATCCTAAGCAGGTGATATTGTGTAACATTGTAACAACTGGCACCAATACTAACAAATAGTTGCATGGTAAGTAGTTTAGTACAGTGATCTGGGTATCACCCTAAAGATATTTCTTCGTCGACGCCGTGTGGTTCCCGGGCAAGAATATGACCACTGCATATCCAGGCATAGGGGGTTAAGATTTCCCGCGAATTCATGTTAATTCAGTGGTGGCAGTGATCGTGGCTCCAGCGAAAAATGGAGTGTTTACTAGAGGATTTTGCAGCAACTCTGGCAGTTCTGCAGGTAAGAAGGTTCTAGGCACATTCTGCAAATTTTCATCTAAATGTTAATGAAGAGTGAGCCGGGTCGAATTTTCTTTCCTGTTGGCGCCATTAACATGTTTGTGTTGGTGCGTCGTAAAACCCCAATTCAAATCAATTCATCTTCGTCGATTCTTTTTCAGTACACTAAACATGGTTCTGCAAATGCATATACTACTATTTTTACATTTCATATGCAGAATTCTTCATTGTGTTGTATATGGCGTGGGATAATTCAGGTGTAAAAATCTTAAAATATGTAATTAATTGTAATTAAAAGTATTAAAATAGACAACTTTAAGACTTTTGTTTTGCAATATGCAATGTTTAAGTTCATGGTATTTATGTGTAATACATAATCCAAATGTGTAATCATAAGTAGTATTGCCATGACGCATACACCTAAAAAAGACTTTTGCTAAAAAACACGTTAAACCGCACGATTTCCTTTATCTAGCATCTTTTGGACTATGTGTCGTCTGTGCAATATAGTTATATATATCAGCACATGTTAATACTATTTATGTTGCAGTATACTTTGAGGAAGGCTTATACTTCCAGTTTGGCATGTGCCTCAAACTTATCAGGCTTTATACTGAACACATAATGTGCAATGCCATGATCATTGCTTAGTACTTAATTTCATCAATATATCATATCACAATCCCTTATTCATATAATCAATATTATTCAAATGATGTAGACATTTTGTAAATTACTGTTCTTACAAGTTTACACATATATTGTAAATAATATACTTAACTAAACTAAATGCATAAAAATGCGTCAATAGTTGGTGTGTGGTAAATTTTACTTCTAATTTGAAGCAAAATAGAGATTGTAAACTGAATTCAGTGCTAAAAAGAGCTTAGTTACGCTTTATGTAACTCAATGAATTGTAACTTAGTGCATCTTTAAAAGTGACATCAATATTTTTCACACAAGCATGACATTCAAAAATGAAATCAAAAATTTATATGAAAGCGCTACAATGATAACCTATGTAATGTTCTATATTTTTTTATATAAGCTACCTGTTCCAGATTACTATCATGGACAAATGTAATCTATATACATTGCTCTTTTCAAAAAGTGATGGTAGAATTTGTTCCCTTGAGTTGGTAACAATATCGAACATTTTGGGTCCTGGCTCAAGGCCTAATATATATCAATATGACAAAATAAACATAAATAGTTTCAAATGAACACTTATATCAAATATTCTCCCCAAAATAATACAGACCAGCAATATATTATAAAACCATATACATTAAAGATGGCACATGACAATCTCGGTGTGTATGTAGGTAGAAAAACCAGTCGCTCTATATAATAATCCAGTATCATTTTGACTTTAAACTTGCTTGCTTGTAAGTAAATAACATTTTGAGTTTTCAGATTTTCTTCGTATTTCTAACGTAGGTTTCAGTGTATTATTAGTGTTATATAATCAACAGTTAATACTATGCAAAAACTATTGGCTGTGCAACGATTCTAAGAAATAATATTAATAGTTGTAAAAGATTACAGAAAAACTAAAGGGACGCAGAGAGTTTTAAAAAATGAAGACGTGTCCCTTTAATGCTATACTTAAATCTTATTTTGTGATCTAACTAAACATTTTATTTAAAAATGATATGTACAAATACCAAATATATGAACAATATTAAATAATATTTATGATTTAGCAACAAAAACGATGCCGAGTCGTCGACCTTTCCATATCACTCATTTCGTAAATTAATAATTAAACTGAAGCACATTATGATGGTTTTTTAAGTATTGTGAATTGTATTTGAATTTTCACCAATTACTGTTCCACATTGCCTCCAGTCCCTTTAATATCTTGAAAACTCATTAGCGCTGCACTTGTTATGAAAATACGACAATAAATGTCTTGTATGACTATTGACAGCGGTAAATGCCGAATTTTAATGTTTAGGAACTCAAGTTTATTCATAATATTTTCATTAATATATTCATTTTTATGGCAGAAGTTTAGATTATTGATTGGGGTAAATGTAAATGTGCAAGTTATGTTATTTATAAGTCATGTTGCGCTTTTGTAGTTTTATATGCGACATATTAAGGTGGTGAATATATAAAGGAGTGTCTGTTTAATACTGAATTTATCATTAACGAGTTAGATAACATTATATATGCGAGTCCTGTGCCGAGCATCATATCAATTTTAACCAACGAGTTTAATAAATTCAATATTAAATAGTGCTACGAGTTTTGAAATTCGATGTATCACACAAGAACCAAAAAGGCCTCATAAGCAACTTTTATTCTTTGTAGTGGCCTCATACAGAGGAAAAATATTCTAGGTACGAAACTCATATGTTTTACATATGTGCCACATATGTATTCTACCTATAGTATTTCATATTAAAAGAAAACATATGTAATAAAATATGAAAAGAATACATACTGTAATACATATGTATATATAACATGAAATTCAAATTGCAAAGAAGTCTATATATATAAATACATGTAGTGCTATTTATTGATATTTATTGAGCCAACAATGATTTATGCTGCACAAACAACAATATTCATATTCAATCTAATAAAACGATATTTTGTTGAAAATGAAGTTTAAACTTTAATCATATTTAATGTTAGTATTAAACTGTATTTATGCAACATAATTCATTGGTTTACTATGCCCCTGTAATTTTTACTGTTAACTTTGAGAGCGAATCTAGTCTCGGACAATCGAAACAAAAAAACAAAGTGTTAATTCAGTTACTCTTTTTATCATTATTACTAACTTTATTCTCGGTTATAGTCATCTCTGAAGTTTGGGTGTCTCTCTCCACATACACACACTCAAACTGTAGTGTTTGATATGAAAGATAATTATCTTCCATCAAAACAAAAAGATTGCGGATGTTGCTCCAATGTTTATCTATGTTTGTTTCGCCACAGTTTTGAAATTGGGACCATAATTATGCCGCTGATCGTGAAATTATATGACGACCACCACAACCACCAACCCCGTCTCGCTCTCAACCACCACCAACCCCGTCTCCTCCCAGAGTCTACCTCTTCGAGTCACAGTGGCTTTTTTTGAGAAAGCCATCCAGCTGTGCTTGGGGAACGTCGGTGGCTCTACCCAGGTGCCACTCGCTCATAGAACATTGCCCGTGAGAGGCGAGCTGGGGTCTTTTCCTCCAGCAATGTAAGCTGGACAAGGTCACCAAATGACCTTATAGCGCGGTGGTGCGACTATAAAATCCATTGTCAGTAACATTTGTAATCTGGTCAGTTTTTATTAAAGTCAATAATATAGAGTTATTAGTAAGATCCTGTATGTACTATTGACATATAAATGAGTTCTGTTCAAGCAGAGGATAGAGGGCGTAAACGGTAGGTTCATGAACAGTCGCAATCAAATTGAAAGCTGTAATTCCTTTTTTATCGCATTTCCAAAGGTCTCCTTAACTTTCATACCATTTTTGTTAGTGAGAGTACCGATTCTTATGGATGGAGATATTTTGTGTAAAGGTCAATGAACCATACACAACACTATAGTCTGCTTTGTAGTTACATATTAGCTCTACTGGCCAAGGGCCAGGCACGAGCTTTTGAGATGGTGTGTTGTCCGTCTTCCGTCGTCTGTCGTCCGTTAACTTTGATCTCATTAAGACGATAGGACCTTCGTTTTTCATTCGACCTTTA
This sequence comes from Cyrtodaria siliqua, assembly GCA_037043455.1. NCBI lineage: Eukaryota > Metazoa > Mollusca > Bivalvia > Adapedonta > Hiatellidae > Cyrtodaria > Cyrtodaria siliqua. The sequence continues at coordinate 3,791 of JAWPHD010021401.1, read as the reverse complement.
CCAAACTTTAACAGATTGTTAATATCGAATGAAAGCTCGGACAAGTTCGAAACCAGCCAGATCGACCTGTGACAGCGGAGTTATGGCGCTTGATTTAGTTAAAAATGCTATATTGCTATATTTTGCTCGTTAAGATATCAGGGCCTTCATTGTTCATCCTATCTTTACCAAACTTACCACATTGCTTAATATTAATGAGAAAGCTCGGACAAGTCGCAAAAATCAGCAGATCGGACCAGTAACAGTGGAGATATGGTCCTTTGATTTAGTTTTAAGAAATGCTATGTTGCTATAGATTTGTGCTTCGTTAAGACGATAGGGCCTTCAATTTTCATCCTATCTTTACCAAACTTTACCACATTGTTAATATCAATGAAAGCTCAAACATGTTTGAAAACCAGCCATATCGGGATTAGTAACAGCGGAGTTATGGCCCTTGATTTAGTTAAAAATGCTATATTTTGCCTTTTTAAGACGATAGGGCTTCATTGTTTATTCGATCTGTACACAATTTTATCAGATTGTTAAGTGTGTTGAAAGCGTCCAATATGTCAACAACCAGCCATATCGGACAAAGTAACAATGGAGTTATGGCCCTTGATTAGTTAAAAATGCTATATTTTGCTTTCGTTAAGACGATTGGGGCTTCATTGTTCATCCGATCTTACCACACTTTATCAGATTGTTAATATCAATGAAAGCTCGGGCAAATTCGAAAACCATCATATCGGACCAGTAACAGCGGAGTTATGGCCCTTGATTAATGTCAAAATGCTATATTTTGCCTCGTTTAGCATGATAGGGCCTTCATTTTGCATACGATCTTTACCAAACATTATCAGATTGTTAAGATCAATGAAAGCTCGGTCAAGTGTCAAAATCAGCCAGATCGGACCAGTAACAGCGGAGTTATGGTCCTTGATTTTGTTAGAAATGCTATAACGATAGGGCCTTCATTTTGCATCTGATCTTTGCCAAACTTTACCAGATTTTATGACTCATTTTTTTATAATATTTTTTTTTATTATTTATTTATTTATTTATTTTTTGTTTATTTTTTATTATTTTTTCTTCTTTTTTGAATGTTTTTTTTTTATTGATTTTTTTTCTTATCTCTTGTTGGACCAGTCGAACCAGTAACAGAGAGAATTATGGCTCTTGATTTTGTTACAAAATGCTATATTTTGCCTCGTTAATACCGTAGGGCCATCATTTTCATCTGATCTTTACCAAACTTTACCAGATACTTTAGTTATGGCCCTTGATTTAGTTAAAAGCTGTAGTTTTGCCCAAACTTTCGCAAAAAAACGTAAATGGCAGTCTCTCGCTTCATTGATGTTATAAGAGCCATGTTAGCAACGTAGAGCGTCACGGGCCCTCTTGGGCCTCTTGTATTGTATATACTGTGATATATACAGGAATATAAAAAAACATTAAAAAAACAATATAAAACACGACTGCTCTTCTTCTTCTCTGGCATCTCCGGGCATCTATGGCACTGTTCTCGCTAATGTTCAAGATAACCAATCATATGAAGTTGCTATTAGTATTTACTATTAATGATATGTATTTGCGTTTATCATATTTAAGACATAAACATTTATCCTTTGACCTATATAGAAAGTTGTGATTAAACGTTGCCTACTTGGACTTAAGTCTAAAAAAAGAATATTCTCCAGAAGGTGGTAAATTCAAGGCGAGGTTTAGTATAGGAATCTAACATGTGTGCACATCAAAAAGACCTAGATTTCCTGATTCACATCTCCCTTGTTATTCCACCTGAAGCGAATACACTTTTTGTCTACCTTGGGTCTCATGTCAGCTAAGTGCCGCCAATAGACAATCACAATGGAGGGATAATGTATTGAGACATAATGAATAAAATAGTATTTTAACATGTTGGTTTAGACGAATATATAAAAAGTACTACTAAGTATTTAAAAAGCAACACATCTTTAACTGAAATGAACCTTGGTCTACATATTTTTTCACAATTATATAACAACTATATGTATTGAATATATATTAGTTTCATATGAAATACACATGTGAACAGTTCATATGTGTCACAGGTGTATTATTTTGATATGTAAAACATATTTGGTACATATGTGCAACACATGTATCATTTACATATGTGGCGCACATATGTAACATAATATTATGCACATATTTATTAATATGCAAATCATAAGAAAGGAATACATATGTGTCACCACAATCACAACATTTTTCCTGTGTATATACAACGTCGTCGTATGATGACGTCGTATGTTGATTCGGTCTTTTCCGTATGACACCGAACAAGGGAATTACCTCGGTGATTTCCTAATCTGTATTTTTGACGGTAACGAGGCGACGAGACAATTCCATGTACTCCGAGCTAAATGGAAAGACCGAAAGTGCAGCTAGTGTAATATGATGAATGCAACTTAACTGCTAAATTTGAAAAACAAAATATTATACCAGATTTAATCTATGTAACGTATTTATAAAACCGTGAATGCAAATGCAAATATTACATAAATACATGTGCGAATAAACGATTACCTTACCCGTGTTTGAATATGCATCAAATGATATGTGACATTTAATATGCGGCAATGACGACAGTAACATATACAATTATTTTGCCTGGCTAATTTATAAACAATGAATTGTTATGGACAAATATTACTTACATGTACACATAATCCTTAATTGGTTTACACATGGTTTAAAGATAGCTAAAAAACATCTTTATTTAGCAGGTTAGTGACTTTAATAAGTTTTGTTTTAGTTCCTGCTTGACGCCTACATTACGTCAATGTTTTATCTCTGGAACTCGAAAGCACTAATTCGTATACTCCAGTTCTATATACTGAGGCTGATGTTGTTTCCACGCATATCACTCGGTGTACCACTTTCAATGTTGGAATATACGATAAGCAAAACACCTTCCAACTATGTACTGGTTTATTAAATTACATTAACAGCCTTATAGTGCTGGCTTTATTTCCAACTCCAGTGACTGCACCCTACAAACATCCTCCAAAGTTTAACGTATTGTCTTACTGCCGTTTAAACGTGCTAATGATTTATGCAACTCTGAGATTAATATATTTTGGACAGTTCAAAACTTTACGAGACGTTCTTGATACAACTTTGCAATAAACGTCAAGTTTCATCTTTAAGTACTTATAATTTGTCACTACACTATATACTACCTTACCCAATCACCTTATCCAAGCAAACTGTTGTATGACTTTCATAGATCCAGTTTACTGTGTTCTGTGAAAGTTGCATTTCCTGTTCGACTTTATACTTAGTTGTAAAGGGAATTGACCTGTGTGAAGAAAACGTGGGTATATGCGATGGCGCATCGTCGAATTAGTTCGAGTTTATTCCTTGTAACTGTTGTTTTATATATTTCAAATACGACATGCTTACATGCCTTACAATTGTAAAACGGCTTAATTCACGAATTAATAGTAATACATAGTAGCAAAACGCGCATTCATGACACAATATCTTAATCCATCAACGTTTAGTTATATTCAGCTAAATTCTGAGAGGACAATTAACGTTTGATGTCTCCATCTTGTCTTGTAGTGCCTTTAATGGTTTATTCTAGTGATGCTCTGGCCTCTGTCAAAGTCACTGAGTACTTGCTTTGTGTGCTTTCGTATGCTTTTGTTTTATATTCATATATACATGAGCACTCTACGTCACGTTCACGAACACAAGATCTTAAACCTTTAAAGGGGGTACATCAGGATTTTTCTAGAAACATCTTAATTATAAAAATGTTC
>JAWPHD010021400.1:0-28392 GCA_037043455.1 Cyrtodaria siliqua | reverse complement strand
AGTAAAAAACATTACACTACTGATTCGTAACTGATTAAGTTTTGATTGAATATCAGCAGTAATGGAAACTGAGTTGTGACCCCAATTCGTCGTTCTATTATTATTAATCAGAGATGGCACTGAAACCTCGACGGAGTTTTCCCTGGTTGTCATCTATTCTAAATTCTCATCTTCCTCTCCAGGGTGTCCTGGTCTCCTCTCTCCCTTCAATTATCCATCGGTGTAATATAATAGTCAACACAGCTGAGATTATAATCTCTTTATATTTTATTTTCAGAACTCTGGCAGGAAGTTCAACAGTGTGCTGCAAGAAATAAAAGAATTGTATATGAATTTATAGTCTTATTCGCTGTAGTCTGCGTCTTCAGACCCAATGTACATAGCCCGGCTCGAAAGGTTCAATGGATGTGGAAGATCCAGTTGAACAGACGCTGGTACCTGGTGTCTACTCAACCGGATGGATTCAAATCGTCTGTGCCACGTCAGTGGGAGCGCCAAGCCGCCGTGAGAGGGATAATTTACTAAAAAATGTCACCTGCTAGCCAAGAAAACGTAAACAAACTGCGTTTTGAGCAGATTTCAGGATGGCGGTCAAAATGACACCAGTTATGTACACTGTATATCAACTGACAATGTACAATGATGACACACATAAACAAATGCATCAATTCGTTTGTACAGAATGAATTTTAAGTGTTTTACGTGTTTTTGTCGATTCTTTTTTTATTAAAATACAATTTCTAGGCTTTTACAAAATTACCGATCGTTTTCGACAAATTTATGTGAAATTTTAGCTTTTAATCAAATTGATAATTACAGTTTGTTCTTATAGCGAGAAAAAAAGATGACAGCAAGTACAAGTCAAGACAAAGTCTTCCTCTACAGGCCTGATAAAATTTCACTCAAAATTGGAAAAAGTACTTTTTTCTACCCAAACAAAAACGTTTCATGACCGCTTCATTAAAATTACAACACAGGAAAAGTGGAAACTCTCTTCAACCGTGTGCTTCATTACAAAAAAACTTTCAGAATCACATTTTATCACCTACAATTAAAACATAAGTTAGTACAAGCCTTTTCTCTATAAAATAATCATCATTTGCATGGCCTACTTTTAAAATAAAAACATTTATGTCTATGTGTGTTATTGTGAAAATTATTTCAAGTCAACCAGAACATGCGAAAGAGCAAAATGTCAGCTGCTTATCCATCGACCTTCATTTTTTTTTATTTTGTATCTCGATTTGTATGAAGATTTTAACAGCGAGAAAAAAGACACAGAACATGCACGATGAGTTTAATCCTTCCTCTGGCAGTACGTGCATTTATCATGCGAGTTTGAAAGAAGTACTTTTTTCTACCCAAAAAAGAACGTTTGCAGGTTCACTGTTTTACGCAAGCGTTTCAGAACGTTTGTTTTTGTGGTAGTTGTGATGTTACCCGGCATATAATACGACATGCAATACATCGGTCAGCTCTGTGTGTAATAAATTCTGAAATTACCTGATTATATGTAGTGAACAGACAGTCGATAGAGACAAAATATTTATGCAAACATGATATATTTTAAATTCGATTGTTATTGAAAATATTGCAAAAAAATCAATACCGAGTTTCCCCGAAGAACCACATTCCAACACAGAATTGTGACGTCACAATGCCCTGTACTAGTATAATCACCAGGGTGAAAAGGTGTACGCGGATTTTTTTTTAATCATCGAAAGGACCGTGTGTTTTTATTTATTTATTTTGGTCGAAGAGCCCTTTAAAAAAAGTATCATTGGCTATTATCCTTTCTGACCCATCCACCCCCGTCCCCATCCCCACACCAAGCACTTTTTTTTTTAATTGAACAGAATTAATCTAGAATGCGAACTATGATTTAAATGTATTTTAAAGGCCATTTGGATTGGTCGACGCAAATATATAATATGAACTAGGGCTTTATTGATTTGAACAGCGACCGCAGAGGGAAGTAAGATGGGTGAATAGTCCCATTAGACATGCCATCACCAGGGCGCCAGCTCCTTAGGTTCAACGCCTTTTTCACTTGTGTAACCGAGGCCTCTTTTTCTTGAAGTCTGTGAAATAGCATCTTTGAACTCAATCTGTGTATTAAACCATGCCAGAGCCTCTTACATCTGAGATACCAAGAACACATTGATTGGCAATCGACCACGTTACATGTATGTGTACCCTGCTGCATCCTCCGAGCACGTTAAAGAACCATAGGAATCTATTCGATAACAAGAGTAGGGCAGGTTCCCCAGATTTCTATGTATTCCTTCCCCTCTCGTCTGGGGCGGCTCTAAATAACATACTGTTGTTGATGAGCCGTTAAACCAACATTCAATTCAATTAAAACGTATCATTGTCTCGTTGGTCTAGCTTGTGTTGTCGTCTCAACATGGGATAAATAAGAAACTTATTAACCTTATTATTTACTTTATATACTATTAGGCCAAAAAAAAACACCTGTGTTTCCGGGGCACGGCCCGACCGACCCTATTTTTTAAGGGGTCCGACCCTAAAACAATTTTATGAAAAAAAAAAGGCTTCTGAACAATGATTTATCTCAATATATGATCGAGGTAAACTGACACTCACAGAGAAACATCAACTTGAATGAGTTTTATTATTAAATACATGTAGAATCTCACAACTATCTTGCTCCAAAAAAAAAGAAAGAAAAGAAAATGCCTGCCTACCCGACCCTATTTTTTTAGAGCATGCTATAGTGGAAACACACCTATTTTTTTGTTTGCCTTACTATATTTAACTATAAATCGGCTACACCTGTGCAGCTTCTTCTATTTTATAGATTTTCTAACGTACTTAAAATTTTAAGATGGCTATGCCAAAATGAGAAAAACATGAAAAAACAGCATCATGTATTTACATGAAAAAACAGCATCATGTATTATCAACACACAAGTCTGTCATGATGCCGTTTGTCAGGCAAGAGACGTTTATCATTCCCGATTTATTTTAAATGGATTGGAGGCGGTCTGGAAGACTATAGGCATCTATTCAAATACGTAATGCGCTTTCATTTTCATATTCAATGTACATAATATTATGCTCTACACCACAACTTTGGCCAAAATAAAAATCATAGTTATTGGACATGTGGACATGTCAATAGCATTGAAATAATTGCTAAGGAAGAACTTTATACATATTTTCATAGAGTAAGACGAAAATGTGTGTTTCATGAACACTAGGTAATAGAGGATCTTACATGAGAGCTGACAAGAGCTATAAAGTGATCCCTTAAGCGTCTGCCATGTCCACTGGCACAGATATATATATATTATAGGGAGGTCAAGTGTAGTTTAAAAGTTTGGATATTACTCAGGTTTAATGAATTCATAAGTCATTTCAACTGAAAAAGTGATCATTTGTTTAATAGGTATGTCAAACATATAATACATACTGGTAATGGCTTGCGAGTGAAATGTATAAATAGTCAACAGTTTTAGAGTAATATAATAATAACTATTAGCTTTGCACTATCTCTAGTTTTAATATTAATGATTGCAAAAATGTGAATTATGTAGAAACAACTAATGGGGACGCTGCGAGTTGTTAGCTGTTTCAAACAAATCAAGATTGCTGTGGGTCCCTTTAAGGTCCATAATTAATATGTTTAATAAATAAGTTACAAACCCTATGCTGTTGTTTTTTTTAAAGTTGTGTTCACAGGTTTTGAACATAGTTCTGCATCAACATGTATTCTCCGTTATATGTACACGTAACAGTCAGTTCAATAAAACTGTGTACTGGAATGATGAGTGTTTTTTTATTGAGTATTAAATAAGCACAAACTACTTTTCACATCACTCTCATTGGCATGGATGACAGCGCTAAATGCATGTGGGAGGAAACCAGCATGCACATATCCTTGTGAAAAACTTGAGTGTCTAATTTAGTGTTGAGGACAAGAACTGTAGATGTAGTTCAAGATAATCCATTCAATTTATTGTTCAACTACTTGGATCCATTACAGTTATATACCGTAACCCTTGTGTTGTGAAAATGGCAGCCAGCTTGTCTGAAAAATAAAGAAAATGCAAACACTAAACAACTTAATATCTGCTGTACATGAAATACTAAAACTTGATCAATTTTAATAATATACAAAATATGTATTTTATATAGAACCTATAACAGGCCAAATAAAAATAAAAATTAAAACCTGTGTTTTAACATATATTCATTGTCAATAAAAGTGGGCAAGTATATTTATTTTGGTATCAAATATTTACTTTTTATCATTTTTTTTACTCCATGAATTATATTTAGACCACAAGATCATTAAATAAAGAAAAATCTGACCTGCCTGCAGGCTTGAACATATTAAAACAGTATTATCTTTTTTTTTACCTCAGAATAACTGATTATCTTTTCATTACCAAATAAAAAGGAGGAGTCAGCAGTGTATTACAATAAGGGAGTTGGTCTGGTTTAATACAGTAAACACAGACCTGTACTATTTAATTCGGTCCTTAAGTCAAATATAACATTTACTGAAAAAGATTACCAAATGGTTTTGTTTTTTTAATACTCAGAGAACGCATGTATTGTTTAAGATCCTTTTTCATGCTTTAATACTGTCTCTCAGTTCCAACATTCAAGGTAAGGTTTCCAGGTGTTTTAACTAGTATTTATCTAAATTATTATTAATTTTATTTATTTTTTTTGGCATTGATGTGAAATGCTCTCCCCACCATACAAATAAGTTCTGCTTACAAACCTCTATGAAATCCATCTTTGTTTTTTGTGAGCCTCCTCCAACCTCGACCTCATCCAACCAAGAGTCGATTTTCAGATCAGAATATGTAAGATGCAGGCATCATGTCCGTGAGACTGATGTCTTCCCTATGAAAAAAATAATGACACAGTGTATAAAACACGATTGCCAAATTCCCAAGTTGGATCTGAACATTTCGCTGAAAATTAAATAATAATTAGATAGATCTATGTAATTCAATTCTTATTTCTATGTACTGTTACTTAGAAAATGTGTTCATCAGGGCTTTTGTTCCTCAAAATTGAGAAGGGACCCAGGCCTGTCTATGTTTGGGGAAAAAAGACGAGCTTATTTCTCATTTTGGGAAAGATGTAAGATTTTACCAATTAAGTAAATTTGACACATACTATGTTCAGCCAACAGTTATCTATAATTACTATTTCTTAGTCAGAACTGACTCCACAGACAAAAACACATTGCAGAATTAATGCTTTTTCTCAAATTCTGAGACACGTGCTGCTTTCTGATTGCAAATATTTTCTGCCACAATTGGGGGAAAAAAACAGTAAAGTTCTCAATTTGGAGAAGAGGCCTTTTAGAATGAATGAATGAAATGGTGTTTTACGGCACGTCGACACATAAATAGGTCATATTGCTGCGCAAAAAAAAAAAAAAAAAAAGTATTTATTAAAAATTAATATGTAAATATATAAAGATTTAAACTATTAAAAATAAGGGATGATAGAGGTGTAATATAAACTATGTATGTAAATCAATAAATGCCCGGCAACGGGTATATAAACAAGTTAAATATATATAAGAACACATTAACATAGATTTATATAGTCCTGATGCTCTTTCAGGAAATCTAAAACAAGACTAAAATCTAGAGTATCAAATAACTCTTTCATAGTATTAACACTTGTAGTATCCCTTGACGCATAGGGATCAACGTCTACACATTCCAATAGATGTGTTTGACCTGTTAACGTGGCAAAGCAGAGGTATACATTCGGTAATTGCTCACCTTGTAATAAATTGAAATGAGTAGTAATCGTAGGTATCGCCAATCCTGCACCGGGGCTAGGACAACTTCCTCTCGACGAATGGGTCTACTAGAAGAACGCCATTCTCCGAGTAACGGTTTAATTGGATGGAGTTTATTGTTAACTGACAAATCCCAAGCGGCTTGCCAAGAGTTACGAATATATGTGTTAATACAACTTTTAAAATCAGTATAAGGTAATTTGGTATTAGTTATATGTAAATCTAATGCTGCCTTAGCAGCACTATCAGCTCTATCATTACCACGTATTCCTACATGGCTTGGAAGCCAGCAGAAAATAATAACATTATCAATTATAAGAGAATTGTACTTTTCTAAAAGTTGAAGCACAACTGGGTTATCATGTTTCATATTACCCAGTGCTTGAAGAGATGAAAGGGAATCAGAAAAGATTACAAAATGGTCATCATCAGATTCCTGAATATAATTTAAGGCAAGTTCAATTGCCTTAAGTTCAGCTGAAAAGATAGAGGCCTTGTCAGGCAGGCGGCTCTTTATGCTGTGTTTGTGAACAACAGCTGCTGCAGCTACTTATCTCCATATTTAGAGCTATCTGTGTAGATATGTTGAAAGTCACAGTATTTCGATTTAATTTCATTAAATTTTCTCTGAAAGACAGTAGGGTCTGTACTGGATTTGTTATTATTACAAAGATCAAAAATAATTGTTGGAGTTTCCAAAGTCCACGGTGGATTTTGTGGTACTTTGTACTTGGCAACCAAATTTAGGTCGATTTCAGTGTCTCTTAATTTTGGTTTAATACGAAGACCAAATGGTCGAATGGCCTTCGGTTTTCGATCAAAAAGAGGTTCACAACTAGGATTAAAAACATTATCGAAAGTTGGGTTTGAAGGGTTAGACTTTAATTTAATGGAGTATTGAAGAGCTAATTTGTCTCGTCGGTGAGACAGTGATGGTTCATTGGCTTCAACATATAGACTTTCGGCTGGTGATGTACGAAAGGCACCTAAGGCGAGTCGTAATCCTTGATTATGTATAGGGTCGAGCATCTGCAAGTACGACTAAGAGATCTGTAAAGTCGCAAGAGGACTTTTCGATCTGTTCCCCAATTAGTGTTTGCAACAACTTTAAGCAAGTTAAGAGCTTTAAGGCATTTGGCCTTCAAGTATTTAAGGTGTGGTATAAACGTTAATTTACGGTCGAAAATAAGACCAAGGAATTTTGTCTCATCCACTACTGGTATTGGTTACCCATCCAGTGTTAGATGAGGGTCTTCATGATGTTTACGAAGTTGACAAAAGTGCATACAATTAGTTTTAGATTTAGAAAATTTAAAACCATTTTCATCAGACCAGGTCTGAAGTTTATTGAGACATTGTTGTAATTGTCTCTCGATAGTGTTCATGTTTTTTGCACGATAACATATAACAAAGTCGTCAACATATAGCGAACAATCCACACCTGGATTGATGCATTTTACTATACTGTTAATCTTTATATTAAAAAGTGTGACAGATAGTATGCTGCCCTGTGGAACACCCATCTCCTGTTCATGAATATCAGTGAGGGTTGAACCCATTCGGACACGAAACTGTCTATCATCTAAGAATTTCTCTATACAAATGGGTAATCGTCCTCTAAGACCAATGTCATGTAGATCATTCATAATACCGTACTTCCATGCAGTATCATAAGCTTTCTCCAAGTCAAAAAATACAGCGACTAAATGTTCTTTTTTTATGAAAGCTTCCCTAATAAACGATTCAAATCGTATGAGATTGTCTGTTGTGCCTCGTTGGCGCCGGAATCCACTTTGATAGGCTACTTTGTTATCAGTTTGTTGGACTCCAGGTAGGCCTTTTAGAGGTGTCTCTGTTACATAAGGTAAAAAAGCCCTGTTCATGGTACACAGATCACTTTAGCGGAGTCAATCACATCAAATAGAACTATGGAGTAGTGTATATTTTGTTTTTAATTGAAAACCAAGTGTTGCAGTATTTAGCATTTTATTGAACACATTTTAAGTAGGGTTTGTAGAGAAAATATGCGGGAGGGACGTAGAAGAGAGGGGAAGGGGGTTGGGGATAGTGGTGGGGGGCAGCAGGGCCTTTTGCTCTTAATTGGGGTGGAATACATAAATGGGGAATGAAATTCCCAAGGTAAGTTTAAAAAGTGGGAAAGTCTGCATGCTTTTAAAAGAAATGAGAGTAGGGAATGGGCCTTTTACAGGCCGCTTCAAAGAAGGGTAAAAAGTCCATGGGGAGGGTATGTGTCAGCTGCCTGTGGGTAAATGTAGAGAAGGGGTGGCAGGGATGTGGTTTAGGAATTGCTGTGTCCCATGGCCATGCAGCATATGTGGGGTTTGACACTGGCCATTACAGGCATACCATAAGGTGTACCCCTTCACAGGGTTCAGAGCTGAGGGTCTTCCAGCGGTTTTGGGGAACAAGGGGACATATTTTTGGGGAACAAAGCAAAACGTTTTGGGGATCACCGGGTTGTATTGTCAGGGAACAAGGGAAAATGGACCACCCCTGGAAGGGCCTCATGTCTATGGCTACAGGTCTTGTTATACAAACAAGAATGATTACTGAGAGAGGAATCATATTGATTCTGAGAGAGGAATCATATGAATAATTCAATGAAATCAACAACTGTCACGGCTGATCCAGTTTTGTTTACTATTTACACAGTTTGTCAACATTAACACCATCGATGTGCTTGGCAAATTTCAAGAAAACACTGCATAAACAAACGAAAAAAAGAGTTGTACATGTACACATTTGAACTCACGTGTTATTTGCCTGCAGAGTTCTAAGACAGTCAACTGTTTCCTTCATTACGTTAACCTGTGTATATTTCCAATTGTTTATCCCAGTGTGAACACCCTGCATCAGATATCGCTATCAAAACTCACTGGATTCAACGTTTACCAACGTGTAAACACATTCTACGTATTGATGACGTAATCCAAAACTGACATTTTACAAAAAGGGTTCACTCCTGTAAACTAGGTACGCGTAAAATTGATAACTGCGGTCTGAATCGACGTTTTTACAAAAAGAAAATGGCGGCGTTTTGTGATTTTTTTAATGAAATAGTCCGGCAAACACTTAAAACAATAATCCCTGTCGCGGAGTATCAAAATGATCATAAAAGCTGAATAATTAGTTCCTGGCGTTCCCACTGCGTATCATCTGAAATGATCTTAAAACTAACTTGAATATGAAGTTTTCGTTGTTTCTTCTGCAGACTGCTTTTCTACATATATATCCAGCAATTCTTACACCAGTTGTTAGCCCGTGACCCTGCCGTCACGACTCTCTATGTAAGGACCGGAAGGTGTCAATACACGAAATTAGGTTGAATTAACCGCTGTTGTTGACACCGCTTTTAGCACATATTTAGGCATTAAACAGACCTGTTGGCAAGGTCTATATCAGCTTCAAAATTCAAAATTACACCTTTAAAAAGTCCAGACTCTATTGTGCCCATCGCGTCAGGTATACCTTGACGTGTTCGTTGGCGGAGGGACTATAAACCTTAGAATTACACACACACACACAGACTCAACATGTAGGGGTTCGCTCAGTGTTGACACTTACTTTCAAAGAAGGATAAAAATATCGGACAGGGAAAGCAGCATTCAAGGACGACAGTCAACCACAAAACACAAAAACAAACACGCAAACAGACAAACGTTGTGTTCGGCTTGTTTGTGTATTTTCACATTTGTATACTGCTTGTATGTACGTTGGTTTGAAATGAATTCCAGAATCAGTATTTCCACATAAACTGTGTTTATTTATCAGTTTATAACACGTATATCATAAGTACAGGATGTAAATAGATTTATTAAATCAGTAAAAGTTGTTGTTCATATTTATGCCACAAATCTATTAATATGTCTGTGTTTATACATCTCTATTCCCATAGATAAAGGAAAAATATAAGAATGTGCGCACCAGAAATCACTTGTATAAAGAAGTATGGAACCCAGGGAGTGGGGATGGGGGATGAGTAGGAACTGTAGACTTTGATAGAAACTTAAAGCTCTCTTTATATTAGCCTTTGTGCTGAGTTAATAATCACCTCGTCGTCCATGTGTCTCTTGAGGAAGCCGGACCTGGAGCGGGAGCACATCTGTTTTGTTAATATACGTTGGGTGTCTATAAGGTTAGGCCAGAGACTGACAACGGAGCAGATTTCCCCTCAGTATTTATACTAGTTGATGACGTCACGACTTCAGTTGTAACGTTGCAGTTGCTCCGCCGCTTGGTAGATCCCGTAACGTCCCGAACGCCACTCGGAACGTACTTTGGCAACTTCCGACGCTTTGCTCCGCCGTTCGGGCGTCTTCTGAGCGAGTGCTTGTTTTGCTCCTGCTCCAGCGTATATATACATGTAGGCAAATCGAATAGCAGCATGGCGAGAACGGACGGTTTTCCAGGCTAAATAATGTCGTCTTTCTGGCTTCTAAAAGAGCTTTATCGGATGAGTGGATTGTGGAAGGGGACAGGGGAAGGGTTGGTTTACTAGACGAGAACGGTCTAAATACCCGACATCGCATTTAAAGTTGGATTATGGCTTGCGAGTTCTGGTGCACTTGTCAAGTTCGATTTGTATCACAACATGCATTATACAATGAAGAATAACGAATGTGGTCGTCGTTACAATATGATAAGTGAGATCCTTTGGAAGCAACATACAAACTAAGAGAATGAATCCCAATTTGCAATAACTGATTATATAGACAGTTAGGTAATAAAGCAGTTATTTCATGTGTGTTTTGGGAACAGTCAAAACTAGTTTTCCTTGGTATCGGGGGACTGCCGATCTTGGGACAATAGTTTTGACTGTTCCCAAAACACCAATATAGTAACTGTCTAATGTCTTATGATTGTGATATCGCAGCAAGGCTATTGGGATTTCTCAGGCTCAACAGTGTTTTGTTTTGTTTAAATGAAATGTGATAACACATGTCTTAACGATAGTATTTTTTTGTTGACCGTAACTTGTTTCTTCAATCAAAAGTGGTTAAAGATATATATAACAAAGAATGTATTATAAATCTTTTTATTTTTTTTAAAAAATGGATTTTTTTCCCTCACAATTTTCAATTACTCGCAATATTTGTTCTATATATTATAAAAAAATTGTAATTCCAGTGAGTGATGCTGAACTAAGTTTCACTTACAACATGATGTTTTGGACTGTGTATTAACGCGTAGAGCAGCAACGACAGCTTCCATACATTCGGATCATTATCGGAATTTAATGTTTCAGTCTCGTGAACTGTCTTGTGTGGTCCATCGCCAGTAAAATCTGTATTTGAGTAGTCCATTCTCTCGTCGTCATGTGCATTTGCATTAACAGCATTTACATAATGACAGTTGTTCTGTGTTTGGTTCAAAATAGAATCTCCGTTACCTTCATCCAACGCATCATCGTCATCAGAATCTAAATCACAGTTGCCCCACATCACATTCATTTCGTGCTTGGCAGTGGAATAATGTCGTTGCAGGTTGTAAGGCTTGTCAAAATAAATATTGCATGTCTCACATGAATTTACCCATTATAATGGTAAGCTTCAGCCGCAGTGATAAAAATTGTGTATTCGATAATTTCGAGTTTGTTGTTTGCTCCGTCTGGAGTGGTCATTTCCGGGTTGTTTTTGTAGACGCTTTTGTGCTTTTATAAAAGACGACACTCATTTGCTGCTTTTAGCGGTCTGGAGTGGTCATTTCCGGGTTGTTTTTGTAGACGCTTTTGTGCTTTTATAAAAGATGACACTCATTTTCTGCTTTTAGCGGTTGTTAGGACTTGCTATGAGTGTAAGTACAATATTAAGTATTCAATTTAATAGTTTAAAAATAATACATTAATCGGTGCGAATGTAAAACATAATGTGTTATTTCCGGTTAAATAATCAAGTCGACACTTACTATTTGCATACCAGATATTCGAAAATCCCGATACTGGAATTAACTGCCGCCATTGAACTGGTAAATTGTGTACCCTGACTGCGAAGATTCATCGGAAATCAGTTTCCGCAGACTCTCAGCGTCGGTTGGCGTGGCGCAGTCGGTAGCGCGGCGGATTTGTAACCGGATGCCCCGGGTTCAATCCTCCGTGGTGCCAATGAGTTTCGTCGGTGTGTCTTGGGCAAGACACGTTCCCTTCGCCTCGTCCGTCGGATGGGGACGTAAACCGGGTCCCGTATCGGTCTATCCTCCGAGCACGTTAAAGAACCTATTAGATAATAAGAGTAGGGCACGGTTCCCGGATTCCTATGTATCCTTCCCCTCTCTCCTGGGCGGCACTAAATAATCTATACTGTGTTGTTGAGCCGTTCAACAACATTCAATTCAATTCCAATGTAAACTGTCAAAAAGTGGGCATCAGAAGTCTTGAACAATGTCATCAATGAATGGTGTTTCACGGCACGTCGACACATAAATAGGTCATATTGAGAATGAATGAATGGTGTTTTACGGCACGTCGACACATAAATAGGTCATATTGTGCGCAAAAACCGACGAAAGATGAAGAAATTAAGAAGTAATTAAAAATTAATGTAAATATATAAAGATAAATCTATTAAAAATAAGGGATGATATGGTAGTTATATAAACTATATATGTAAATCAACAAATGCCCGTCAACGGGTATATAAACAAGTAAATAAATATATATATATCTAACAACACATTATATTGTGAAAAATGTCATATTTACTGGTAAGTGTTATCATAGTTAAATGTCCAATACTATATAATGTAACAAATATTAGAGTAGATCTAGTGTTATCAGTTTCGTAATGGAGTGCATTGTTTAATAATGATCCGTCGTGTCAGATAGAAATTCTGAATTGTCAAGTGAAAATACTTGAAGGATCGGGGCGCAATGATTGGGGGAACATGGCCATTTATATTTTGGGAACAAGAGAATATTTTCTGTTATTTTCAGGGAACAAGGGCATATTGGCATATGTTTAGGGAACATGAGTTTACACGAAATAAAATTCTTGTGGCAAGTTATTTCAAAATCCCTCAAGCGGTTCAAAAGATATGGTCGAGACACGAAATATAGTGCATATTAGTTTAAACATATTTATTTTGCATCGATTGGGCTATTCCAGAAAATATTCATACACCCACTAAGGACTTTTTTTCCAGGGTGGGGGTGGGGGGGGGGGGGGGGGGGGGGCGAGTATCCATCCGGGGAAGGGATAAATCTTTTGGGTCTTGGGTGAAGGTATTTCCTGGGGAGGGGGTTAGGTTTGAAAGAAAAAAATCCTGAGGTGGGGGGTTCTAAAAAATCCTTGGGGTGTTTCTTCAGTTTCTAGTGGGTCTTGGGTAAGGGTGTTTTGTGTTTTGAAAGAAAAAAATCCAGGAGGGTGTTTTGAAAGAGAAAAAAATCCCTTGCAATATTTTCAAAGAAAAAAACCCAGGGAGGCGGGGGTTGAAATGGGAAAAAAAACCATAGGGTGTTTTTCCAGTTTCTAAGGGTTGGTTGGTGGGGGGGGGGGGGGGGGGGGCATCTTGGGTAAGCAAAGGATTTCCGGGAGGGGTGGGTGTCTGTTTTGAAAGAAAAAAACATGGGGTGTTTTGAAAGGGAAAAATCCAGGGGGTGTTTCTAGTTTCTTAAGGGTTGGTGTTGGTGTGGGGGGTCCGGGAGGGGTGGGTGTGTGTTTTGAAAGGGAAAACAATTCAGGGGGTGTTTGAAAGGAAACTATCCAGGGGGTATTTTTCCAGTTTCTGGGGGTGGGGGAGGTTTTGGGTAAGAAAGGGATTTCCGGGGTGTGGGGGAGGAGGTGTTTTGAAAGAAAAAAATTCAGATTTTGTTTTTTGAAATGGAAAAAAAATCAAGTAAAAGGATGGCTGCCTGGGTAGAACCAGTACTAAGCAAAGTGGATTAGTTAATAAAAACGTGGTGCATATATAAGTGCATATGACCTTCGACCTCTAAACGGACGTGGCTGGAAGTTACGCTTTGCACATCGTCTCGATATGGTGAATGTTTTGTGACAGGCAGATTTTTTCTGATGGACAATAAAACAATATGTCTCCAAAATCTCTGTGTGTGTGGGGGGGGGGGGAGGGGGGGGGACGTTTTTTGATATTCAGATCGGGGAGGGGAGGGGTGGGGACGTTTTTTGATATTCAGATCAGAAATAGTTCTATTTATGCTTTTCTGTATACATGTATGACACTGTAAATGAATAAAAAAATGTTCAGGGTATTTTTGTATTTGAACTTTTGACCCTTATCCAGTTTTATCAATATTTGTCAATGCCCTATCCCAATCTCATGGTGACTGAGGCCGGAGCAAATTATACTGATATTCCCAAAATCATTACATTTTATTGAGAAAGAAAAAAAAGATATTTGACCGCATTTACCGTTCTCGACTCCCTCCCTCGCCCGCCCTCCCCCCACCCCCACACTACGACCAACTCAATCCACACACCTCTAATTGATATGTTTTGTATTTGCAGGAGTATGTGGTGTAAATTTGCCAAGTTAAAAGAAAAAGACACTGCAATAGAATTTTGTGTATAATGGACCTTAATTATGATGGTTTTACCCAACCACCCAACCCTGCAAGCCCAATCCCAGGGAAGACGCCCCGAGTTTTAAGTAATACATAATTTGACATCTGTTTCCAGGTTGTTTTTTTCGGAAAAGGGAAAGAATGAATGGTGTTTTACGGCACGTCGACACATAAATAGGTCATATTGTGGGCAAAAACTGATAAAAAATGAAGAAATGAAGTAGTAATTAAAAATAATGTAAATATATAAAGATAAAACTATTTACTAATAAGGGATAATATGGTAGTAATATAAACTATCTATGTAAATGAACAAATGCCCGTCAACGGGTATATAAAATAAGTAAATATATATAAGAAATATTATAATGATTTATATAGTCTGAATTATTTCGATAGTATCAAATAACTCTTTCATAGTATTAACATTGTAGAACTTTGGATCAAAGTCTACACATTCCAACAAGTTAACGGTGCAAAGCAGGGTATACTTTCTAGTAATTGCTCAGCTTGTTATAATATGAATGAGTATAACGTGTATGCCCTATCCTGCACCGGGCTAGGACAACTTCTTCTCGACGAATGGGTCTACTAGAAGAACGCCATTCTCCAAGTAACGGTTAATTGAATGGAATTTATTATTAACTGTCAAATCCCAAACGGCTTGCCAAGAGTTACTAATACAGGTGTTAATACAACTTTTAAAATCAGTATAAGGTAATTTGGCATTATATATATGTAAACCTAATGCTGACTTAGCAGCTCTATCATTACCACCTATTCCTACATGGCTTGGAAGCCAGCAGAAAATAATAACATTATTAACTATAAGAGAATTGTACTTTTCTAAAAGTTGAAGCAAAACTGGGTTATCTTGTTTCATATTACCCAGTGCTTGAAGAGATGAAAGGGAATCAGAAAATATTACAAAATGGTCATCATCAGATTCCTGAATATAATTTAATGCAAGTTCAATTGCATTAAGTTCAGCTGAAAAGATGGAGGCCTTGTCAGGCAGGCGGCTCTTTATGCTGTGTTTGTGAACAACAGCTGCTGCAGCTACCTTATCTCCATTTCGAACCATCTGTGTATATATGTTGAAAGTTACTGTATTTCGATTTAATTTCATTAAATTTGCTTTGAAAGACAGTAGGGTATGTACTGGAGTTGTTACTATTACAAAGATAAAAAATAATTGTTGGTGTTTCCACGGTGGAATTTGTGGTACTTTGTATGTGGCAATCAAATACAGTGTCTCTTAATTTTGGTTTAATACAAAGACCAAATGGTCGAATGGGGCCTTCGGGGGTTTTCGATCAAAAATATGTTCATAACTAGGATTAAAAACATTATCGAAAGTTGGGTTTGAAGGGTTAGATTTTAATTTAATGACATAATGAAGGGCTAATTTGTACCGTCTATGAGACAGTGATCAACATATAGACTTTCGGCTGGTAATGTACGAAAGGCACCTAAGGCGAGTCGTAATCCTTGATTATGTATAGGATCGAGCATCTGCAAGTATGACTTGCGAGTCGATCCATATACTATTGAGCCGTAGTCTAGCTTGGATCTGATAAAGATCTATTAAGTTGTAAAAGTACTTGACGATCTGCTCCCCAATTAGTGTTTGCAACAACTTTAAGTAAATTAAGAGCTTTAAGGCACTTGGCCTTCAAGTATTTAAGGTGTGGTATACAAGTTAATTTGGTATTTGTGCACCCCAGGTGGCCTGAAAGGACGGAGTTATGCATCTGGAATAATACAGTATCCCTCAAATTGGTTGGAACAACAAATTGGATATGCTCACCAGTATCATTCTGTCGTTTGAATGTCTTAATAGAAGGCCATTTCTGACTTCGAGGGCATCCCATAGAATCCAGTAATGCCGCGAAGCTGGACTCGACGTTGCCTCTTGGGGGCTCGGTCTGATATTGACTTCTTTAGCCTTTACGATAGGTCCTATTGCGGGATCACTTTCTTGCCGCAGATCTTCCATAGAAAGACCTCCTGCCCAAGCCCAGCTGAAAGTTTCTCTTCTTGGATATTGTCTATTTTCCGGGTTGAGGGTCCTGGTTGGGGAGCTTGATCTCACGCTTCTTACTATCTGGGTCTCACGGGTAGTTTCAGGCTGGCATTCTTCTTGAGGGGTTGATGATGGTTCTGGAAACTTGACGTGATCATAAAGCCTTTTCAACATCATGTCTTCAGCTCTTTTGCAGCACTTTTTGCGTGGGCCACATTTCAGTGGTTCAGTGGTGTCCCCTTCTGAACAGCTAGTATTGAGGATTTTGGCAGCGGGACAATGCATCACAGTGACCTTTATCATACTCTTTTTTATGTTTTCCTGCTCGGTACTCTGTAGTAAAATCGTGCATAGCCAAAAAACAATGAGTATGACAATGGACCTTTGGAAACGGCCGAGCACGACACATACGAAATATTGCAGTCTCAGTTTGATTGAGACCGTTCACGAGCGGCAGCGAAATATACTGGTCACCGCTCACGCCCTCTAGCCCCGGGTTGAGCACAACTCAATATTCATAAAAATCAACAGTACAGAATTTTAACCATCCCGAAGATGGCAAGCATATGGCGGTGGATATAGCAATATTTTATCTTTATGTCATCCCCTATATCCCAAGATCTCGATCCATCTGGCTGTTTTGCCTCGCGGCGCCTTTAAGCTGAATAGCCATACTAGGGCACTTCTCACTAAAAATGTCTGCCGAGTAAGTACTGTCTGAAATACTCTATTAAGAAACATTTCGCATGTATTGGGTATAATAAATACTGATAAAGTTTAAGTCCCGCAGCTTGCTTTCTTATTAAGACTTGCTCCACTCGTTCTATGTGGTCTTCAAAGCTGGCACTGAATACTACAATGTCATCAATGTAGACGAGACATGTTTCTCAATGTAGACCCTGTAACGCCAGTTCCATGATCCTTTGGAAGGTGCTGGCTGCGTTATTAAGTCCAAAAGGCATTCTTGTCATCTCATTATGGCCATATTAACAACAGAAAGCACTTTTTTTGAATGTCATCTTTTTTAGGGGAATTTGGAAGTAACTGCTGAAAAGGCTTGAACCAGACACTGCATCTAAACAATCCAGGATTCGCGGCAAAGGAAATCCATCTGGCAAGTGCATTGACACGCCTGTAATCTACACATGGCTCCCGAGTTTTTGCGTACAAGAACAATAGGAGATGCCCATGGAGAAGTACTTTTACGTATTACCCCTTTAGCTAGAAGGTCTTCTATAGCTTTCTTTTCTACCTCTGCAAAATTTAATGGGACCCTTCTAGGTGCTCGCTTGATTGGATCTGCCTCTCCTGTGTTTGTAGAATGCTCACCTAGATGTATCAGCTCTAGATCCCATTCTCCTATACAAAAGGTGTCTTGATAATTTATCAACAATTGCGCCAATGCCTGTGCTTCTGGCAGTTGTTTGCCTTTGGATGACCTTTCTTATCGCCAACGAGGCACAACAGAATGAATGAATGAATGGTGTTTTACGGCACGTCGACACATAAATAGGTCATATTGTGCGCAAAAACTGATTGAATGATGATGAAATGAAGGATTATTTAAAAATTAATGCAAACATTTAAAGATAAAAATATTAAAATATAAGGGATGATATGGTAGTTATACAAAGTATATATGTAAATCAACAAATGCCCGAAAACGGGTATATAAAAAGTAATTATATACAAGAACATATTATACTGATTTATAAAGTCTGATTTCCTTAAGGAAATCTAAAACTAGACTAAAATCTATAGTATTAAATAACTCGGTCATAGTATTAACATTGTAGTACCTTTGACGCATAGGATCAAAGTCTACACATTCCAGCAATATGTGTTTGACCGTTAACGGTGCAAAGCAGGGTATACATTCTGGTAATGGCTCACCTTGTAATAAATATGAATGAGTATAACGTTTATGCCCTATTCTGCACCGAGCTAGGACAACTTCCTCTCGACGAATGGGTCTACTAGAAGAGCGCCACTCTCCGAGTAACGGTTTAATTGAATGGAGTTTATTGTTAACTGTCAAATCCCAAGCGGTTTGCCTAGAGTTACGAATATATGTGTTGATACAGCTTTTAAAATCAGTATAAGGTAATTTGGTATTAGATATATGTAATTCTCATGCTGCCTTGGCCTCACTATCAGCTCTATCATTACCACGTATTCCTACATGGCTTGGAAGCCAGCAGAAAATAATAACATTATCAATTATAAGAGAATTGTACTTTTCTAAAAGTTGAAGCACAACTGGGTTATCATGTTTCAGATTACCCAGTGCTTGAAGAGATGAAAGGGAATCAGAAAATATTACAAAATGGTCATCATCAGATTCCTGAATATAATTTAAGGCAAGTTCAATTGCCTTAAGTTCAGCTGAAAAGATAGAGGCCTTGTCAGGCAGGCGGCTCTTTATGCTGTGTTTGTGAACAACAGCTGCTGCAGCTACCTTATCTCCATCTTTAGAGCCATCTGTGTATATATGTTGAAAGTTACTGTATTTCGATTTAATTTCATTAAATTTGCTTTGAAAGACAGTAGGGTCTGTACTGGATTTGTTACTATTACAAAGGTCGAAAATAATTGTTGGTGTTATTTGTTGTACTTTGTACTTGGCAATCAAATTAAGGTCGATTTCAGTGTCTCTGAATTTTGGTTTAATACGAAGACCAAATGGTCGGATGGCCTTCGGTTTTCGATCAAAAAGTGGTTCACAACTAGGATTAAAGACATTATCGAAAGTTGAGTTTGAAGGGTTAGATTTTAATTTAATGGCATATTGAAGGGCTAACTTGTCCCGTCTATGAGTCAGTGATGGTTCATTAGCTTCAACATATAGACTTTCGGCTGGTGATGTACGAAAGGCACCTAAGGCGAGTCGTAATCCTTGATTATGTATAGGATCGAGCATCTGCAAGTATGACTTGCGAGTCGATCCATATACTATTGAGCCGTAGTCCAGCTTGGATCTGATAAGAGATCTGTAAAGTCGCAAGAGGACTTTACGATCTGCTCCCCAGTTAGTGTTTGCAACAACTTTAAGTAAATTAAGAGCTTTAAAGCACTTGGCCTTCAAGTATTTAAGGTGTGGTATAAACGTTAATTTACGGTCGAAAATCAGACCAAGGAATTTTGTCTCATCCACTACCGGTATTGGTGTGCCATCCAGTGTTAAATGAGGGTCTTCATGATGTTTACGTAGCTGACAAAAATGCATACAATTAGTTTTAGATTTAGAAAATTTAAAACCATTTTCATCAGACCAGGTCTGAAGTTTATTGAGACATTGTTGAAGTTGTCTCTCAATAGTGTTCATGTTTTTTGCACGATAACATATAACAAAGTCGTCAACATATAGAGAGCAATCCACACCAGGATTGATACATTTAACAATACTGTTAATTTTTAAACTAAAAAGAGTTACAGAGAGTATGCTGCCCTGTGGCACACCAATTTCCTGTTCATGGATGTCAGAGAGGGTTGAACCCATTCGGACAAGAAACTGTCTGTCATCTAAGAATTTCTCTATAAAAATGGGTAATCGGCCTCTAAGACCAATGTCATAAGGGATCATTCATAATACCGTACTTTCATGCAGTATCATAAGCTTTCTCCAAGTCAAAAAATACAGCGACTAAATTTTTTTTTTTTTATGAAAGCTTCCCTAATAAACGATTCAAATCGTATGAGATTGTCTGTTGTGCCTCGTTGGCGCCGGAATCCACTTTGATACTTTGTTATCAGTTTGTTGGACTCCAGGTACCAAACGAGTCTCTCATTAATCATTCGTTCCATGGTTTTACATATACAACTCGTTAAAGCGATTGGGCGATAATTTATTGGGTCCGTATGATACTTTCCAGGTTTGGGGACTGGAATAACGATTGCTTCCCGCCAAGAATCGGGGAAGATTCCCGTCACCCAAACCTTATTAAATATATCAAGAAGGGTAGAGAGACAGGATTCAGGTAAATGTTTTAGTAATTGATAATGGATATCATCAGGACCAGCTGATGTATCAAGAGCCTTTTTAAGGGACTCTCGAAGTTCTTTGAGAGTGAATAGTTTATTGTTTTTTTCCAAGTTTTTCGACTTGAAGTTCAGCTTCTTCTGTTCTTTATGTTTCTGCAGTCATCGTCGTACCATGGTTTATGTGGGCGTTTAGGATCTGCCGAGGTTTTTGGAATGGTTTGATCATCTATATCGTGAAGAGTTTTGGTAAAAAGAGCAGTTGCGTCTTCGATATCCTCGAAAACGGAAGGCTTTAATTGTTCCTCGCAAAGAGATTGAAACGTAGTCGAATCAGCCTTGCGAAGTTTCCATCGTTGCGTTTTTTCGAGAAGTGGAGGGCCGATATTTTCAAGAAATATGGGGAAGTGGTCACTTCCACAGAGGTCGTCTCCAACACTCCACGAAAAATCCATCAAAAGCGTTGGATCGCATATTGTTAAATCAATGGAAGAATGAGAGCCTGTAGCAGGATGTAAGTAAGTATGTGACTTATTATTAAAAAGACACAAATTGTTTTTGGCTAAGAAATCCTCAATTTTCTTGCCTTTATCGTTTATATCTTTACAACCCCAGATGTAGTTGTGTGCATTAAAATCGCCCAAGAGTATAAAAGGTGATGGCAATTGTGCAACTAGGTGATTTAGATCTTTAGGGCCTAGTGAAGAACTAGGTGGTAAATATAAGGAACATATTGTTATGACTCTGTGCATAGTAACACTGACCGCAATAGCTTGCAAATTTGTTTTCAACGCAACAGGTCTGTGAGGAATGTTACGATTATCGAAACTCCACCAGTGGCCTTGTCCCCGGTATCACAAATATGATTGTATAGCGAGTATTGTTTAAAAGATACCTTATCACTTGTCTTCAAGAATGTTTCTTGAAGACAAAAGGCAATAGGGTTGTGTTCATTTAAAATTAAGCTGATTTCATCATAATTTGGGTTCAAACCTCGACAATTCCATTGAATGATCTTATTAGTTTTACCCATTATTTAGCGCATGTCATCACGGTCAATTAGTATACCGCCCCTAACTTCGTTACGGGGGGTATAATTACTTATTTATTATATTTACACTACCACTACCATTTATGCATTTACCAATATGTGAATTTTACCCATGTTACCTTTTTCTTCTTTCTTGGGGGCGCGGAGGACGACCCCTGCAGTGAGGGAGGCGGCTGGCTCTGGGGGCCGGTCTCAGAGGTAGACGACGACCCCTGTGGACTGGTCTCAGAAGTTGAAGGCCGTGAAGTCTGCAAAAAAATCTCTATTAGTCCAACGTCCAACTAGAACTGTAAGCCACAGGCTAACTAATACCCCCCGCTCCCCAATTCGGTTGAAGTTAAAGAAAATCATTTGCAATGTAGACCTGTATAAGGCAATGGTAATAAATATATAATATCATATTATCAGCAAGTATTACTTTTCAACAAAGGGTTGTAAGACTCGCACAACTACATGTCATCACGGTCAATTAGTATACCGCCCCTAACTTCGTTACGGGGGGTATAATTACTTATTTATTATATTTACACTACCACTACCATTTATGCATTTACCAATATGTGAATTTTACCCATGTTACCTTTTTCCTCTTTCTTGGGGGCGCGGAGGACGACCCCTGCAGTGAGGGAGGCGGCTGGCTCTGGGGGCCGGTCTCAGAGGTAGACGACGACCCCTGTGGGCTGGTCTCAGAAGTTGAAGGCCGTGAAGTCTGCAAAAAAAATTCTCTATTAGTCCAACGTCCAACAAGAACTGTAAGCCACAGGCTAACTAATACCCCCCGCTCCCCAATTCGGTTGAAGTTAAAGAAAATCATTTGCAATGTAGACCTGTATAAGGCAATGGTAATAAATATATAATATCATATTATCAGCAAGTATTACTTTTCAACAAAGGGTTGTAAGACTCGCACAACTACATGTCATCACGGTCAATTAGTATACCGCCCCTAACTTCGTTACGGGGGGTATAATTACTTATTTATTATATTTACACTACCACTACCATTTATGCATTTACCAATATGTAAATTTTACCCATGTTACCTTTTTCCTCTTTCTTGGGGGCGCGGAGGACGACCCCTGCAGTGAGGGAGGCGTGGCTCTGGGGGCCGGTCTCAGAGGTAGACGACGACCCCTGTGGACTGGTCTCAGAAGTTGAAGGCCGTGAAGTCTGCAAAAAAATTCTCTATTAGTCCAACGTCCAACTAGAACTGTAAGCCACAGGCTAACTAATACCCCCCGCTCCCCAATTCGGTTGAAGTTAAAGAAAATCATTTGCAATGTAGACCTGTATAAGGCAATGGTAATAAATATATATCATATTATCAGCAAGTATTACTTTTCAACAAAGGGTTGTAAGACTCGCACAACTACATGTCATACTGATCATGCATACCAAGTTTCATTGAAATTGGATTGGATTGGAATAGGAGTTGTCCGGACAAGCGTCAACCAATCAGAAGCCGGCGGCGCCGGCGGCCATTTTGAATGATGCATCACGGTCAATTTTTTTCTCTGATGCACAACTACATGGTATACTGATCATGCATACCAAGTTTCATTGAAATCAGGTTTGTACTTTAGTAGGAGTTGTCCGGACAAGCCTCAACCAATCAGAAGCGGGCGGCCATTTTGAATGATGCATCACGGTCAATTTTTTTCTCTGATGCACAACTACATTGTATACTAATCATGCATACGAAGTTTCGTTGAAATCAGAGTAGAACTTTAGGAGGAGTTGGAGAAGCCTCAACCAATCAGAAGCGGGCGGCCATTTTGAATGATGCATCACGGTCAATGTTTTTCTCTGATGCACAACTACATTGTATACTGATCATGCATACGAAGTTTCGTTGAAATCAGAGTAGAACTTTAGGAGGAGTTGTCCGGACAAGCCTCAACCAATCAGAAGCCAGTGGCCATTTTGAATGATGCATCACGGTCAATTTTTTTCTCTAATGCACAACTACATGGTGTACTGATCATACAGACCAAGTGTCATTAAAATCGGAGTAGTACTTTAGGAGGAGTTGATCTTATTTGGTAGGCGAACGTGCCCTCTGCAAAAAATTAAGAATTAAGTTGTTTTTTTAACATACCTCTAATGCCAACTTCCAAGCAATTTTTTTGGAATGTTTCCAATGTTTAGGCGCTTTTGATGGGAGCTCCCGAATGCTATCTCTCGGCACAAGGACTGTTTCTTTCAGGTCTGGATACAGCTGCACCGTGACGATATCTGACTTGATCTGCAATTGTGAAATTTGGTACAGGTCATCTCTACAGGTCGTATACTTCGTGTACACAATGTATCATCGGTTATATATTGTCCAATGTATACACCAAATTTTGTACACGAAGTATACGACCTGTACAGTGGTGTACACGGCCTATACGCTTTGTACATTAGGCATACGCCCTGTACAGATCGTATACTTCGTGTACAAAATTTGGTGTATACATTGGACCATATATAACTGGTGTACATTGGACCATATATAACCGATGATACATTGTGTATACTTGGTGTAAACGGTCCATGCGCTTTGTACATGGGGTATACTTGGTGTACACGGCCTATACGCTTTGTACATTGGGTAAACTTGGTGTACACGGCCTATACGCTTTGTACGTTAGGCATACGCCCTGTACAGGTCGTGTACTTCGTGTACAAAATTTGGTGTATAACAGCCTATACACTTTGTATGTTAGGCATGCGCCCTGTACAGGTCGTATACTTCGTGTACAAAATTTGGTGTATACATTGGACAATATATAACCGATGATACATTGTGTACACGAAGTATACGACCTGTACAGGGCGTATGCCTAACGTACAAAGCGTATAGGCCATGTACACCAAGTATACCCAATGTACAAAGCGTATAGGCCGAGTACACCACGTATACCCAATGTACAAAGCGCATAGGCCGTTTACACCAAGTATACACAATGTATCATCGGTTATATATGGTCCAATGTATACACCAAATTTTGTACACGAAGTATACGACCTGTACAGGGCGTATGCATAACGTACAAAGCGTATAGGCCGTGTACACCAAGTATACGAAATTTACAAATTTACAAAGCGTATAGGCCGAGTACACCACGTATACCCAATGTACAAAGCGTATAGGCCGTTTACACCAAGTATACACAATGTATCATCGGTGATATATGGTCCAATGTATACACCAAATTTTGTACACGAAGTATACGACCTGTACAGTGGTGTACACGGCCTATACGCTTTGTACATTAGGCATACGCCCTGTACAGATCGTATACTTCGTGTACAAAATTTGGTGTATACATTGGACAATATATAGCCGATGATACACTGTGTATACTTGGTGTAAACGGTCCATGCGCTTTGTACATTGGGTATACTTGGTGTACACGGCCTATACGCTTTGTACATTGGGTATACTTGGTGTACACGGCCTATACGCTTTGTACGTTAGGCATACGCCCTGTACAGGTCGTGTACTTCGTGTACAAAATTTGGTGTATACATTGGACCATATATAACCGATGATACATTGTGTATACTTGGTGTAAACGGCCTAATCGCTTTGTACATTCGTGTACAAAAATTTGGTGTATACATTGGACCATATATAACCGATGATACATTGTGTATACTTGGTGTAAACGGTCCATGCGCTTTGTACATTGGGTATACTTGGTGTACAGATCGTATACTTCGTGTACAAAAGTTGGTGTATACATTGGACCATATATAACCGATGATACATTGTGTATACTTGGTGTAAACGGTCCATGCGCTTTGTACATTGGGTATACTTGGTGTACACGGCCTATACGCTTTGTACGTTAGGCATACGCCCTGTACAGGTCGTGTACTTCGTGTACAAAATTTGGTGTATACATTGGACCATATATAACCGATGATACATTGTGTATACTTGGTGTAAACGGCCTATACGCTTTGTACATTGGGTATACTTGGTGTACACAGCCTATACACTTTGTATGTTAGGCATGCGCCCTGTACAGGTCGTATACTTCGTGTACAAAATTTGGTGTATACATCGGACAATATATAACCGATGATACATTGTGTACACGAAGTATACGACCTGTACAGGGCGTATGCCTAACGGAATCATAGACGTTTCGGCACCAAGACGTTTCGGCACTGAGACGTTTCGGCACTTGGCAAGACGTTTCGGCACCTGGACTTTTCGGCACTTGGACGTTTCGGCACTTTTAAAAGACGTTTCGGCACTTGCATTAAAAAAACCAGATTAAATAAAATTGGATGTCAGGTAAAACATTTAAATTACTTATTTATGTATCCGGTGACTGTTTTAGTATTAATCTAGCGTCTAGCCACATAATTAATAGTAAAACGTTCTTTATTTCAGTGCCGAAAATAGTGCCCCACTGTGCGTGACACCGAATTTCGTGGTTTCGGCACTTCTATTAAAATATGGATTCAGAATGGTTAGCCTCATGCTTTTAAGACCATTCAGCCCCATATAAATTAGTGATAATACATTGGGTATACGTGGTGTACTCGGCCTATACGCTTTGTACATTGGGTATACGTGGTGTAAACGGCCTATACGCTTTGTACATTTCGTATACTTGGTGTACACGGCCTATACGCTTTGTACGTTATGCATACGCCCTGTACAGGTCGTATACTTCGTGTACAAAATTTGGTGTACTTGGTGTAAACGGCCTATGCGCTTTCTACATTGGGTATACGTGGTGTACTCGGCCTATACGCTTTGTACATTGGGTATACTTGGTGTACATGGCCTATACGCTTTGTACGTTAGGCATACGCCCTGTACAGGTCGTATACTTCGTGCACACAATGTATCATCGGTTATATATTGTCCAATGTATACACCAAATTTTGTACACGAAGTATACGACCTGTACAGGGCGCATGCCTAACATACAAAGTGTATAGGCTGTGTACACCAAGTATACCCAATGTACGAAGCGTATAGGCCGTTTACACGACCTGTACAGGGCGTATGCCTAACGTACAAAGCGTATAGGCCGTGTACACCAAGTATTTCAGTTCCAGACATATCATTACTTTTTAACCTGAGATGACAAACTAGAGATTTTAAAAGGTCCTGAATAACTGGTAAGCATTTTGTTTTATTTGGCAAGCTCTAAATTGTTTATTTATGGTATTTATGCAATTCAAATTACAGTCGGTATGTTAAAAATATACTGATATGAAAACTGTTGCTATGGTCTTGGCATTAAATGAAAATGCTTGGTTACTGATCTTTTCAAGTCCATATTTCAAGTTAAACCTTGCGGCAACTGTTCCTCATGTAACACTGCAAACTATAATTAGCATTATTTTGATATGTCGTTATTTAATGACGCCATATTACGTGTGATGTCACAATGTTTCCTTTAAAACCTCATGCCGATATCTCACTGATAAAAGATTTTCACTGAAATACATGTAAAAAACATTTTTTCTCAAATACAATTATGTGAAAGAACAAGTTTTGAAAATTTGCACTTCATTGCACTCTAATTATATGATTCAATGACTTTTACAGTAGTTTATAGTGGTTTCTACAGTATGAAATACCAGGTTTCCACTGGCTAGAATAATTAAGTATTTTGGTGTTTTTTTATGAAATCTTCATTTTTGCATAATTTCTCTGTCAAAATGCACTTTTAGGCACCAGAAAATTTTATTGAATGCTTTAACAGGGTCTGTGTGTTGTAATTTAAGGTTACATTCAGATGTTTTGTCCTTCTTTTGACTAGTGAAGGTATACTGTAAGAAATTAATTATGCATACACTTTGTATTCAAAATAAATAAATATAGCGATAAAAGTGTCATTGCCTTATAGTGCTGAAACAACTTTATTTTTTTTCAGAAATGGACAAAAATACACAGATTTATTCAGAATGTCATACCGATGAAGATCACATAAAAATATTTGGAAAAATCAGATCTATGGATTGCAATATGGGACAACATCCCTAATGCGCCTTGAAATGAGGAACTCAAAAGTCACGTGTAAAGAAAAAATCTCTGTGTAGTGATATTGGACATGTTTCTATTTTTAACAAATGACTGAACTTAATTATTTGTGGTGATTAGGAAAGTAGAGGAACATAGAATAAATGTGTAAAAACTATGGAGCTATTGAATGTGTTCAAAGAATTAAATTTTCATAGAACTTATTGTGTTAAAAAGGGGATATTTTACCACAAGGAGCCGCATCACAAAAGGATTTTCGGGGTTTGCTAATTTACGGAAAAAGTAATCTCACTTCGTACCCCGAAAATTTAACCACATATGTGAAAATGTCACAGCTTCGAAACGAGCTATCATACATATCCAAGTTTACGATATGGACTGAGCTACAGGAAAAAACGTTACCATTATCGCCTATGGAAAAACAATTAAAGATATTGAGCCATATACTTGGTGTACACGGCCTATACGCTTTGTACGTTAGGCATACGCCCTGTACAGGTCGTGTACTTCGTGTACAAAATTTGGTGTATACATTGGACCATATATCACCGATGATACATTGTGTATACTTGGTGTAAACGGCCTATACGCTTTGTACATTGGGTATACCTGGTGTACACGGCCTATACGCTTTGTACGTTAGGCATACGCCCTGTACAGGTCGTATACTTCGTGTACACAATGTATCATCGGTTATATATTGTCCAATGTATACACCAAATTTTGTACACGAAGTATACGACCTGTACAGGGCGCATGCCTAACATACAAAGTGTATAGGCTGTGTACACCAAGTATACCCAATGTACAAAGCGTATAGGCCGTTTACATCAAGTATACACAATGTATCATCGGTTATATATGGTCCAATGAATACATCAAATTTTGTACACGAAGTATACGATCTGTACAGGGTGTATGCCTAATGTACAAAGCGTATAGGCCGTGTACACCACTGTACAGGTCGTATTGTACACGAAGTATACGATCTGTACAGGGCGTA
>JAWPHD010021399.1:0-28395 GCA_037043455.1 Cyrtodaria siliqua | reverse complement strand
GAGTAGTCGCTACAAGTTTTTACTATATAACTGTATGTAAACAAAGATGGCCTCTGGCAGCCATGTTTAACGTTGAATCAAAACGATTTTTGACAAGGACCAACTTCATGTCATGCTGATCATTTTAGAAAAAGTCCCATATCAATATCACTTATAGTTTTCAAGAAGTAGTCGCTACAAACTTGTATTTTGAAATTTATTTTTAGCCGTGGCGGCCATCTTGAATTTCCGGCTGACCTGAAATTTTGCTAGGATCAATTAGACATCGAAAGCAATATTCCTGTAAAGTTTCATGAAAATCTGTCAAGTAGTTTCAAAGGAGTAGTCGCTACAAGTTTTTACTATATAACTGTATGTAAACAAAGATGGCCTCTGGCAGCCATGTTTAACGTTGAATCAAAACGATTTTTGACAAGGACCAACTTCATGTCATGCTGATCATTTTAGAAAAAGTCCCATATCAATATCACTTATAGTTTTCAAGAAGTAGTCGCTACAAACTTGTATTTTGAAAATTTATTTTTAGCCGTGGCGGCCATCTTGAATTTCCGGCTGACCTGAAATTTTGCTAGGATCAATTAGACATCAAGAGCAACATTCCTGTGAAGTTTCATGAAAATCCGTCAAGTAGTTTCAGAGGAGTAGTTGCTACAAGTTTTCATTATATAACTCTATGTAAACAAAGATGGCCGCTGGCAGCCATGTTTAACGTCGAATCAAAACGATTTTCGACAAGGACCAACATCAAGTCATGCTGATCATTTTAGAAAAAGTCCCATATCAATATCGCTTATAGTTTTCATGAAGAAGTCGCTACAAACTTGTTTTTAAAAACCTATTTTTAGATCTGGCTGCCATCTTGGATTTCACATCAACATGAATTTATGCTAGGATCAACTAGACTTCATGGGCAACATTTCTGTAAAGTTTCATGAAAATCCATTCAGTAGTTTCAGAGGAGAAGTCGCTACAAAAAAAGTTTACGGACAGACAGACGGACGGACAGACGGACGACGACGCCGCACCACGGCATAAGCTCTGCTGATCTCTGATCAGAAGAGCTAAAAATGGGTGGGGGGGGGGGGGGGGGGGGCGGGGGCGGGGTGCGGGGGTTATATTAACATTCTAAACAAATATGGTAAAGATCAGATAAAAATGAAGTAACTACAGATTTAACAAAGGAAAATACAATATAGCATTTTTCAACAAATCAAGGGCCATAACCTGCCGTTACTAACTAGATCTAGCTGGTTTTCGAACTTGTCCAACATTCATTTGATATACCATGCTTTGCACAACTAGACATCATACTGAGGCTTCCTGCCAAATTTTGTAGAAATCCAACAAGCCGTTTAGGAGGAGTAGCGCTGACAAGAAATTTAAAGTAAAAATGTCGAAGTGCCATAACTCCGTCATAAATCAGCAAACTGGAACAAAAGCGAGATATGCACAATTAGACATCTTACCGATGCTTCCTGCCAAGTTTCGTCGAAATCCAAAATGGTGTTTAGGAGGAGTAGCGCCGACAAGAAATTTAAAAAAAAAACGGGGGAGAAAAAATGCAATAGGCACAGCAATGCTTCCTGCTAACTCAGCGTTAACATAAAAATAAAAAAAAAATAAAAAAAAAAAAAAAAAAAAAAAAAATATATATAAAAAAACAAGAGGTCAATGACCTTGAAGCTCTACTGATTGATTTTAATTTCAGAAAGTAGTCGCTACAGACTTGTTTTTGAAAATCTATTTTTAACCGTGGCGGCCATCTTGAATTTCCGGCCGACCTGAAATTTTGCTATGATCAAAATTCCTGTGAAGTTTCATGAAAATCTGTCAAGTAGTTTCAGAGGAGTAGTCGCTACAACTTTTCATTATATAACTCTATGTAAACAAAGATGGCCGCTGGTAGCCATGTTTAACGTCAAATCAAAACGATTTTCGACAAGGACCAACATCATGTCATACTGATCATTTTAGAAAAAGTCCCATATCAATATCTCTTATAGTTTTGAAGAAGTAGTCGCTACAAACTTATTTATTTTAAATCTATTTTTAGCTGTGGTGGCCATCTTGAATTTCCGGCCGACCTGAAATTTTTCTAGGATCAATTAGACATCAAGAGCAACATTCCTGTGAAGTTTCATGAACATCCGCCAAGTAGTTTCAGAGGAGTAGTCGCTACAAGTTTTTACTATATAACTCTATGTAACCAAAGATGGCCACTGGCAGCCATGTTTAACGTCGAATCAAAATAATTTTTCACAAGGATCAACATCATGTCATGCTGATCATTTTAGAAAAAGTCCCATATCAATATCACTTATAGTTTTCAAGAAGTATTCGCTACAAACTTATTTTTTAAAAATCTATTTTTAGCTGTGACGGCCATCTTGAATTTCTGGCAGATCTGAAATTTGCTAGGATCAATTAGACATCAAGAGCAACATTCCTGTAAAGTTTCATGACAATCCGTCAAGTAGTTTCAGAGGAGTAGTCGCTACAAGTTTTTACTATATAACTCTATGTAAACAAAGATGGCCGCTGGCAGCCATGTTTAACGTTGAATCAAAACGATTTTTGACAATGATCAACGTCATGTCATGCTGATTATTTTAGAAAAAGTTCCATATCAATATCACTTATAGTTTTCAAGAAGTAGTCGCTACAAACTTGTATTTTAAAACTCTATTTTAGCTTTGGCGGCCATCTTGGATTTCACATCAACATGAATTTTTGCTAGGATCAACTAGACTTTATGGGCAACATTTCTGTAAAGTTTCATGAATATCCATCCAGTAGTTTCAGAGGAGTTGTCGCTACAAATAACAGTTTACGGACAGACAGACGGACGGACAGACGGACGACGGACGCCGCACCATGGCATAAGCTCTGCTGATCTCTGATCAGTAGAGCTAAAAATTAATAATAATAATAAAAAAAATTAAAAATAAAAAAAAAAAAAAATAAAAAAAATAAAAAAAATATATATATGTATATATCTATATCTATTAAAAAAAAAAAAAAAAAAAAAAAAAAAAAAAATACTAATAATAATAAACAAAAAAAAAGGCAAAACATCTGGTAAAGTTTTGTAAAGATAAGATGAAAAATGAAAGCCCTATCGGTATTAACGAGGCAAACTATAGCATTTTTAACTAAATCAAGGGCCATAACTCTGCTGTTATTGGTCTGATCTGGCTGGTTTTCGAACTTGTGCAAGCTTTCATTGTTATTTACAATCTGGTAAAGTTTGGTAAAGATCGGATGAAAAATGAAGGCCTTTGGCCAGTAGAGCTAAAATCATCAGCTCCAAAAAGTAGGTCAAGGTCATAGATGAAATCCAGGCATCCAAAAAAAAGATGCACTACCGAAGACACAACTATGTCATAATAGAATATGTTTTCTTTTAAAAATTAAGCTATAAATTAGGTTTAAAACATCTAGTGCATAATTCTAGTTCATGAGAAAGTATTGTAAATGTAACAATTAAAGTTATCTGCCCTTTGCTTGGATGGTGAAGGTCACATCCACTTTTGCTTTGTCACGTTGCAATGTACCACTCAAGATACAAATATAAGCAAAGTTTGAAAGGTCTAAGTGCATACAGTTTGTGAAAAAGTGACCTAAACGCCAAAGTTGAAGGTAAAAATTATAAGGTTATCTGCCCTTGCTTGGAGGGTCAAGGTCACTTCCACATTTGCTTTGACACGTTGTGATGTACCACTCAAGAAACAACTATAAGCAAAGTTTTAAAGGTCTAGTGCATACAGTTTGTGAAAAAGTGACCTAAACGCAAAAGTTGAACCTAAAATTATTAGGTTATCTGCCCTTTGCTTGGAGGGTCAAGGTCACTTCAACATTTGCTTTGTCACGTTGCCAAGTACCACCCAAAATACAACTATAAGCAAAGTTTGAAAGGTCTAGTGCATACAGTTTGTGAAAAAGTGACCTAAACGCAAAACTTGAACCTAAAAATTAGCAAGTTATCTGCCCTTTGCTTGGAGGGTCAAGGTCACTTCCACATTTGCTTTGTCACGTTGCGATGTAATACCCATGATACAACTATAAGCAAAGTTTGAAAGGTCTAGTGTATACAGTTTGTGAGAAAATGACCTAAACGCAAAACTTGAATGTTGACGCCGCCGCCGCCGCCGGAACAGCAACACCTATGTCTCTTTTTTTCCTTCGAAAAGGCGAGACAAAAACTGTGATCAAAGATGTTGTCTGGGTAACCTCCATGAAAAGTCAGAGTCACCTACCTTTTTGTACCCAGGTTTGAGACTGTGCTCCGAGTCTGTGTCTGAGGGGTGACGACGCCTTCCTAGTGCAGACTGAAACATAGAATTCTAGATAACATTTGTTTTAATGGAGGTTATGGTTGTGTAAACTTTGCCGAAAGAAGCACAAACTGAATAATGTCAGAAGAAAAACTGATTTAGTTATTATAAATCCAATCATTCTTGCCAACTTGAAGCTGATGTATCCTATTCTATATTTATGTCAATGCTTTTTTACTCCATATTTTGTGAATATAACCCATAATTGGGAATTTTAGCATCATTTTTCATAAAATTGGCAATTTTAGCGTGATTTTTTATAAAATTCGAAAAAAAAATAGTAAAAAAAATTCATTTCATAATTGTATTCTTAATATTGTTTAATGAACACCAAGTTCAGCAGAGGCATCTAAAAGCGTTTAACACGCGAAACCGACATAAACCGTGGGAATTGGATCATAGTCATTATCGTTGTTTTTTTTTACTGCGCATACTAGGCTTATTTGCATACTTATATAACTAGTGGTATATCGAAAATATAGAATGGGGTTATTCCACTCCCACACCGTAAGTTATGTGATAAATAGTTATGTTTGCATTTACACCTCGATTTGTTAAAAACATGTTTAAACATATTTCTATTATATTCCGACAAATAAATAGCCTTAAATACATGTAGCCTTGAAGGGAATATCCAGGTGGAATAAGGAAATCTCACCCAAGAGGTCAGCATTTAAGCCAATTAGGAGAAATATTCATTTAATGCAAACACACCCTCGAGGATCATTTATGACGTGGGAAATGAAGTGTTAACTTACACGTCGACCGCTGCTTCCTGCCTCCGACACGTTGTCAGACAGATCCCTGGCCGGCGACACACTCACTCTCCCGGTGACTTCTGAGATGTACATCTTCTTTGCCTGAAAAACCAATAGCAACTTTCTGGTATGTATTACCCGTCAGTTTCATTGAATGAAGTGAGAAGAGTACGGCAGATTGCACTTTTTATTCGTTTTTGTAATATATATCAAAACAAAAATAATTATGAACATTTTATGAAAAATTAAAATCTTCTGGCAATAGACATATACCAGATTTGGTCATGGAGTTTTCCGGTCACATGATTAAGGTACAAATAACTTGTAATGTTGCAATGTTTGGCAATGGCATATTGTACAATGAAAATTTAATGTTCTGCAAAAATTGATTTCAATAGGTAACTTGACCCACCAATTGTTTGTACCTACACAGAAATCCCAGTCAGCCCAATTCCGGGTATCATATATTGCTTGCAAGTCTTCGTATTTTAAGATAAAAGTTTGAAAGTACTCTTGATTACAAATGACACATAAAATCAACAGCAGTTACTCTACTTTAATAAGTTAAGTTCTGTGATAAATTATTTTTAATTTTATTATAAACAGTAGTTTTATTGTACATTTCAAATAATGCTGACTATTAGACTTTCAGAACAAAACAAAAGTTTTACGAGGCAAAGTAGGCTATTTCAATTTCAAATGAAACAGTTGAAAAAATTTGGAAGTCTTTCAACTTTTGGCAATCTTGTTGGGTTTATTTCACGGCATCCAGTTATTTTTCTACATATTTAGTATGTGCATAATCATTAATATTAACTATAAGAGTAGTACAAAGCAAATTGTTTTTGCATATTATTAACTGCTATAATATTGCACCAACATTATACATATTTACACTTTAATATGGTAGAATAAGACGAAAAAATCAAAACCCAACATTTTATTTAATCATATGTAAGTAGGTTTGAAGTCAAAATGATACTGGATAAATAAATTGAGACGCTAACTTCAATGCTTGATAAACATTTCAAGACTGCCGTGTGTCCGTTTAAAGTCAATATTAATACAAATATAATGTCCTCTTTTTAAAGCAAATATTTTTTACTAAAATAAATTATGAAACTTGTTAAAACTCGCTAGAAGCATATAAATTGAACAAATTTACCAATCTTGTTTCACAAAATTCTTTTATTTATGACTCAAGAAAACAAGATGTGTACAATACCTCCTCAAGTATTTGTCTGCACACCGCCTGTACATGGTCCTCCGTCACAGCAGACTCCCCATTGTTCAGTCTGATGTTCTCTATACCAAGTTTGAAAAACTTCTGAAAACCGAAAGTTGAACAATTTGAACAAGAGTAAACTAATAATGCTTTAATGAAATAATAGAACGTGTTTGTTATTAAATGCCAGAACTACAAGTCGACAAACGTTACATGACCAGATAATGATCTAGTTATATTAAAATACTCTACAAGACAATTCTTCTGTAGACATTATCTAACTTTTTAATGACATTTCCTACAGCTTCTTCATATTTTTTCCAATGAACAATTTCTTTAGGATTTGGTACATAGCTTGAACAGACTATCCTAAGTATATTTCAGCTTTAAAAATAATAGGTCACCAAATTGGATACCTTAAAGATGAATGGCCACTCTTTTTGTAGTATTATCAATTAACAAATTTAACTCTTAAACATCATATGAACATTTCTTGATAGTCCCGGAGAGAAACACATATTTAAAACCGCTACTAAGTTGTATGTAAAAATAAGTATTATTTGCATGACGTAGATACTACATGTACTTTTACCACTGTGTGACTGCGCGGGGAAAGGAGGTAAATCTAAAATTGTATAGCTGCACAACTATTGCCAGGTAATTGATAAATACATTTACCTGTTCAAAGTTTTCTACGTCATAAAATAAAATCTTATTCTCACTTTTCACAGATATGGCAATGTGTGAATTGTAAATATCTATTGTTGTGTATTGATTTCGAGTTAAATAAACATAAACCTGTTCATGAAACAAAACATGGCTGGGCAACTTTAAAATACCTTTCACCTTTGGCAGACTTCCTATAATTTCAGTACAACCTAAATTACACAAAAAAAAAAAAAGTTTAGTAACAAAAATCAAATCAAATTACATTAACTTTATTCAACAAATTACTTCATTATCTAACAGTTAATTAGGTTCATAATAACTAAATCTAGCGAAAAATATATAAAAGTGAAAAAGTATGCTGTGTGTGTACATACTCGCTCATAGACAGGTATGGATGGAAAAAAATGTGCATAAACAACTGTAGGAAATGCCCTTAATATTAAGTCTTGCTTTTTATAACTTCCATATGAAACTGATCTTTCATTGAAATTCATGACATTTAAGCACAAATATCCATTTTTACAAATTCCTAATTTTTTAAAAAAAGGAGGAATTAAGGGAATTGTTTCTTACATCCATGTACGACTGCATGACAGCATTTATATCCTTATTTATAGATTTCTGGAGATTCTGCCGCAAGAGGTCCAAAGATTTGGCCGAGTTTGTTATACAACCAACCCTGTAAATAAACAAATAAACGGTATACAAAATAATCGAAATGTTCGCCAAGTTTGTTAACAACCCACCCTCTTAAAAATCACACATACATAGTAAACACAGAATTCCAAACTTGTAAAAAGTATAGGAGACTGCAAAGTGAGAAATCAATGAACATTAATATCTACAGAGTGAAACATCAATAACTTCACAGTGAAACATCAATGGCTGAAAAGTGAAACATCAATAACAGCAAAATGAAACATCAATAACTGCAAAGTGAACATCAATAAACTGCAAAGTGAACATCAATAAACTGCAAAGTAAAACATCAATAACATAAACAAGAAACATTAATAACATAAATAATTGCAAATTGAAACATCAATAACTGCAAAGTAAAACATCAATAACATAAACAAGAAAAATCAATTACATAACTGCATAGCGAATCATAAATAACTGTAAAAACATCAAAAACTGCAATGTGAAACATCAATAACTGTAAAGTCAAACATCAATAACTTCAAAGTCGAACATCAATATCAGCAAAGTTAAAAATCAATAACTTCAAAGTGAAACATCAATAAC
Source organism: Cyrtodaria siliqua (assembly GCA_037043455.1). Taxonomy (NCBI): domain Eukaryota; kingdom Metazoa; phylum Mollusca; class Bivalvia; order Adapedonta; family Hiatellidae; genus Cyrtodaria; species Cyrtodaria siliqua. The sequence continues at coordinate 20,161 of JAWPHD010021399.1, read as the reverse complement.
TGCAGTGAAATATCAATATTTAATAACTGCGAAGTGAAAAAGCAATACCTGCAAAGTGAAACATCAATAAATGCAAAGTGAAACATCAATAACTGCAAAGTGAAACATCAATAAATGCAAAGTGAAATAGAGATTATTTAACTGCCTGGACTGATTAAAAGAAATCTTTCATGAGATGGTAAGGGTGTGGTTCTTTTCATGAACGAGCAGATACTAGTAAGTGAAACAAAACATACCTACCATCGAGTGAAGGATTTCCATATAATCACACCAAGCAGTTAAATAATCTCTATTAATACATTTTAAATCAGTTTTGTGTAGGACTTTAACTGAAATGTTTCGCTATGTTGAACGTTATAAGTGGATGACGTCAGCAACACTTAATTGACGTCATGACTCAGCGTCAGAGTTATTCTTGTGTTTGGAGTAAGTTTTTAATATTCAGCGATTATGGATTTTCTTTCACAGGGAAATCCAAATTTTGCACCCATAGAAATATAATAAACGTCAGTATCTGCAACGTGAAGCATCAATAAACAGCAACATGAAACAAATATTTGCAAACCGATACATCAATATTTGTACAGTTAAACATCAATAAACAGCACTGCGAAGCATAAGTATCTGCAAACCAAAAAATCAATTATCTGTACATTTAAACATCAATAAACAGCAATGCGAAATATCATTATTTGCAAAATGAAACTCAATATTTGCAAAGTGAACACAATAACTACAAAGTGAAACCTCAATATTCAATAACTGCAAAGTGAAACATCAATAAAATTAATATATGCAAATTTAAACAAAAATAACATCAATAACTGCAAAGTGGTTACAAAAAGGTAGGTGACTCAGAATTGTGGGGGTCTGTGTACACTTACTTTGCCTTATGTATGGCCACCGACGTGGCCCTGTAGGTGGGTCTGTGTGCCTGGTTGTTCGGGAAGTTGGCCAGTGTCTGCAATCTCATGTTGTACGGCTGTGGCTGTTGTAAGAACAAAAATAAATCAAATAAATCAGTATCTAACTGTTCTCGAGATTCATAAAAAAAAAGAAGAAGAAAAAAACTACAATGAAAAGCCAAACTTCCTACTCATTTTTTCCAATAATGTTGCAGTAAACACAGGTATTATTTGGTCTTATCCTAAAAAGTAAGTGTTTTTGCTTTTTTGTGGGGAAAGTTTTATTCAATTTGAGTATTTTTCACAATTTGGAAAATAGTACTTTTAAATCTTAGCACCAGCCTAGAAATATCAATGGACATTAAATTTTATATAAGTTAATCTACAATATACACATGTATGAAAGTATTAGGGGGAATGCTCACAATTTCAACAAGATCCAAATCCTTTTCTGTTTTTGGTTTCTTCAACCTTGACCCTGGTGATACAGGCAACAGGCATGGCATCTCATCACTGGCATGTCTATGCTTCTCACTGGCTCTTTCACTGCCACCAAGCAGTTTTGAGTGGCCGATATTAACAAGTGGCTTCTCATTGGTCAGTGAAACTGGGGGCGTGGCTGGAAATGTAAATGGGTTCCTGGGAAGTTTTGGTGCCTGTTGGATCTTTTCTGGCAAGAAAATGTTGCTTCTTGATGAAATTGTCACGTTGGGTGGGCCAGCTTGCGTTACGTAGGTATCAACAGACATGGCTGCATATCTGCTGGACTCCCTTCCAGGGTAAACTTTTATATGTTCCTGAAGTTGTTCAGTTTGAGGAACAGGAACATGAATGTAGCTGACCGGTGGTGGTTGTTGGGATGTAATTACATGGACACCAACAGCAGACGATGATTGTGGTACATTAGAATAGCTCGATTTGGGTGACACAGACTGTCTTGCGTGCTGCGATGATTTTGGACTGGCAGACATGCGACTCTGGGACGGAAGAATGACTGGTGTAAAGCCCACTGGTGAAAAACCGGAAACTGAGCTTGGTGAAGCTATCGTGACAAACCCACCTCCAGATGGTGCACTGAATGACAATGGTGCTGACACTTGGCTGTGACTTGGGAGGATTCCTGCGAGACTGTATGGTGGAAGCGTGGGTTGCAGCTGGGATGAATGAGATGTGGGATGAACATGTGGGTTGGGCATCCAGAGTTTGGTGTCTATGGGATCGGCGGGTGTGATTGGGGAGAGACCCCGCTGCAGTAGGTGAGACTGGATGGTCTCCTGTGACCTGTTGATGCTTTGCAGCAGGTCTCCATACTTGAAGTCTGTGTCTGACCATTTGGCCTGAAAATAATGATGAATTTATACTAAAGATACGATTTGTTTATATTGTTCTTCGTTTTGTTTAATGTGATCCAAGTTATTTTAAAGTAAAGTAAAACTCTAAAGAATAATATATTAAATTTCAATCATAATTTTTTGAGTAATACTGAAATAAAATTATATGGAAAATTGATATTTCTCAATTTGAAATGTTGAAAACAGCAAACATTATAAGAACACACAATTTTTCATTATTTCAAGGTCTACAATTGTAACCTTCTGTTCATGAGAATGTATTTTGGTCATCAATGTGAACATACATTTGAAGACTGCCGGGCTTATAGCATCTTAGAATCAGAGCTATACTCAAATGCATCAAATAGCTGTTATGCATTGGTGACCATATTAGATTTGGCCCGATCTGAAATTTGGGTTAGGCACTACTTCTATGCTTAATAACAACATAAAAATAGTTAAAGAGAAGAAGCTAGACTACAAGAATCTCAATTTCTTTTTGTGAGAAATGTCGCCATATTTTATTTCACAAAAACAAAAAAATATTCTGAGGTATCATACTGCCAACCCACCTCTTCTGTGTGTTTACCACCCTGAGATGGTCCCATTACCAGGTTTACAGCCTGGGTCCTTGGCAAGTGGTCAGCTCTACCCTTTGCTTCAGTGCCCATTGGCATGTGTGCTGGAGAAGGTGTCCTTCTTATTGTTGACACATGGGGTGGAGTCGGTGTACGCCCAAAGCTCTGATGGGCGGGCCTCGGTAGTCCGTGACCTTGGCCTGGAGAAGGGCTACGTCTGTCTTGACGTCTTGGTACTACACTGAATATCTGACCTTCAGCAGGGGTGCCTTTAGGCAGCGATGATAAAACAGAAAGATGTTCCAGTGGCTTAGCAGGTTTATATTGTTGAAACAGTCCTTCATGAGATATACCACCTTGAAGAGTTTGAGACAAAAACGGAAGATGTGACAACAGTTCCTTCTGTCGACCTTGAGCAGATGTTGAACTTTGAACTCCCATTGAGTTTGAATGAAATGTTGAACTTTGACCTCCCATTGAGTTTGAAGGAGATGATGGGCTCTGATTTGGAATTGAAACATGAAGCTTGGGAGAGGCTTCCTGTCTCTCAGTGTAAATGGTTCTGGATGGAGATAAACTTTTTTTTGGTGGTAATGTTGTTGGTATTCTTGAGGGAGATAACCCACTTGCTTTGGGTGCCACTGAGAAGCCTTTCCCAGGGATTAACTCTGTGTTTGTAATGATCCTGATTGGTGACTGACCCCTACCTCCCGAAACTGGCATATAGGGCTGCCCTTTTTGTAAATTGGGATGCGGAGCTCTCAGTATGGAGGACAGGATATTCAGGGAGCCGGTGTGTCCTGATGCCTGGCTGAAACTTTGGTGGACTGGGTTGGTTCCCGCATGTCCAGATGCCTGGCTGTAATTCTGGTGGACTGGTTTGGTTCCAGCATGTCCAGGCACCTGGCTGTAATTCTGGTGGACTGGGTTGGTTCTAGGCTTCGGGGAAGCTGACCTCCTTCCTGTAATATAAGAAAAAATATTTTAAAATTCACATAAATAGACTAACATTTATTATGATTGTAATTTGACTCATTTTCTATCCATAATGCAATAATTATATCTACTTCAGTAACCAGACTGTCTTGACAAAAAAAAATCTTAATTTGCTGGTAATCCACGGGAGGCAAGTTCAATCCCCAGTCAGACTGCTGTTCTTCAAATTTCTAACATGTTTAAGTATTTGTGCCACCACTTGCGCCAAATGAAAAAAGTTGGAGTCAAATTGGAGCCATCTGGCTCTAATGGCCTGAGCCATATTTTTTCTTGAGTTGTATGTATATTTTAAATGTGTTTGTTAATGGAGCATAGTACACTAATGTGATAGGGAACTGATCAATTAGTAATATGTGATGTATTCATTTAGAATGATATTGTTAAACACAGTTTCTTTTTAAAATATAATTGTATAAATAAAGTGTTGCAAACAAACGTCCGTGTTGTTTAAAATCAGGACTTTCCCCATGATTTTTTGAAGGAGTGGTGGCATTTTTGCATTGAAATGGGATTGGCGCAGAAACGGGGGGTTTATTTATATTTTTTCATTATAATAAACAGTAATAAGTAGACTAGCAAAGCAGTTACTGAGTCTGACCCCCAATATCTGGAATGTTCCTACACCCCTTTTTTGGCTTTTAAACTAGCTGAAACAAATGATAGCAGGAATCATACACAGAGGCTTCCATTTAATTGTTTAAGATGTATAGGTAGGCCTATATACATTGTATCAATAACAAAGTTCAGAACCTGTTGTTTTTTTCTCGTATTTCCAGATCCGCTTATCGCTACGTTTTTTTAAACTTATTTTGAAAAGATGCACTATCATTTACATTTCTTAGCAATGAAATACACATAAGTTGTCCACTAGTAATCGCTTTTTCGATAATAAAAAAACACAAAGTAAACTTTCGCGAATGTCATGAAAACAATATGGACGAGCAAAGCTCGACAAACGATCCACAGAGCTTTGCGCAAAGCGAGAAGCCCCAAAATGAAACAACACACATTTATGTTATCACTAAGATTCGTGCAGCGAAGCCCCAAATTATTCATATTTACGACATTATATCGACCGCGTTCTTCATGATCGGAGTTTACCACATAGCCTGCTTCATATTTTTCAGAACGGCGTATGGTACGCAGATTCAGACTTGCATCAATAAGCGTATAAATGTAAATTTCTTACTTTTTTCTTGTAAGAAGCAGCATGTGACGTCAAGACTTGAGTAGGGGTAAATGGTGCATCAGCGACTGACGTTAAACATGACGTCATGCGATATTGTAAACATGACATCAATGGTCATGTGCTTGAACATGTGCTAATTGCTTTGGTCTACAATGTTTGCCAGACTGGCAATGGGGAAGAGGTTGTGGGTATTTTCAGATACACATCTGTGACAGTTTACTTACCTAATTAATGCATTCTAAAATGAAATAAAGTCTGGAGGATCATGCCACCACGCCCCCAACCATAGGCCTATGCTGTCATTTGGGCCTAGCTATGTTACTGTACATGTAGTCTGGAGTAAACTTATGTAATTCGTGAAAAATTAATAATAACAAAGTATTGAGCTTCGCCCAAAGCAAAGCCCCGAACATTAAATAAAACAATAATATTTTGGTAAGCTTCGCAAAGCGAAGCCCTCACGCCATGATTTGTCCTGTTCTTCAATTTCGTAGTTGAGCTTAGTTGACATTTTCAATTCGCACGAAGCGAGACCCCGAACATTAAAAAAATTCATAGATGACATACTTCCATAAGCTTCGAGAAGCGGAGCCCCAAATCGCTTACAAATTCACATGTTATAACAATTTTATGACAGTGTGGTAAACATGGTGAAATGGTGCTGTAAACGCCGAAATAATGCAGAGTGCAGCGAGGTGTATAACAACAATGTAACAAGATGTGTGTATCTCACAAAAGGTCTAATTATTTACAGTTGTAGTCCCCGTCATCCAAACACACACAAGATGATTGCGAGCGCAAACGAGTGTCTGGTCTCAATTTCATTAAAATGCTTAAAGGAATATTTTAAATACCGCTTCATAATTTATAAAGGGGCTGGCGTGGCCCTATAGACAACCGCTGAATTTGAAATCCACTGAACCCGGGGTAAAGACTCACCATCGCCACTGAGTTTCGTCTTTGTGTTCTTCAGGAAGACGCTTTTCATTAGCCTCGTCCATTGGATGGGGACGTAAACTGGGAGGTTTTGTATATTGGAATCTATCCTCCAAGCACCTTAGTTTAAAGAACTATATATAAGACTATATTCATTATAGTATGTCAGGTTCCAGATTCCAGTGTGTGATCTCCTCTCTCGAATAACGAATAATGTGTTGATGAGTGATTAAACAACATTCAATCCATATCTTACAGATGGCTAATCCCCAAATAGCAAGGGTGAACCAGAGACATCATCCCACCCAACACCATCACTCACCTAAAATTTGACAAGCAATGTTAACCTATGTACTTCAAAATGCACTAGAATTCACATTATGTCATGTAGAAAACAAAGAATTTTCGGTAAGGATATGGGTTATACACGTATCTTTCCCCTCTGTCAAGGGCGGCTCTACATAATCTATAATGTTTTGATGAGCCGTTAATGGCATTCATATTAAATTCTCTGATAACGATATGCATATTGAATATGACCACTCAAAATTAAATTATTAAAACATGAAATTAAAAAAAACACTTTAATTTGAAATGAAACAACAGGCCTAGATATATCATATATTTAAATAAAAATTGACAACATATATAAATCATTCATCCAGTTTTATTAAACCAATATAAATAGTTGTGAATTTCCCACTTTGCTGTACTCTCCTTCTCCCCTACCTTGACCCCTGAAATATTAATATTATGTTCAGAATTGTCCAACATTTTTTGCTGCAATTTCTTGTAATAACTTGTTAATAAACGATTGTTTGCATTTTGTTGGTGAAATCCAGTGAGATGCAGACACCTCGCAATTACGGTTGTCGTGAACCAAAACGAAAACAAATGTTATGTGGGTCTTGTCAATCATGTAAATTATGTAGGCAGGGCTGTACAAATCCGATAGCCGAGCGCCAGGGACTAGTCCCAACACAAAGTCGGGCGTGTCACTTTTTCAAAGATTTCAGTCCTGGACAAGTCCAATTTTAAAAGAAGAGAGTGTCACTGTTTGAAGATTTCAGTCCCAGATTTGTCCAATTAACAGTGTAAGGCCACCTGTCATAAAACAACCCCAGCACACTTCTCAAAGTAATTCTTTAATTGCACTCGCTTATGTAATGCAATTAGCATCCACAGTGGCGATCAGCGATGACCCGCGGCAATTTTATCAATACTCATGCATGCCAAAAGTCCCGCCTCCAAATTACTTTCATTGACAGTCGGCATTATCGACACTATCCAATCAATTGACCCGATCTATTTCCCGCTAGCCAATGAAACAACTACTACAGGTAAAACACCTGTTCGTCACATGCTGACAGGGAACGAAATGGGCGCTCGCCCGCTCGCAAATGCGAGCTGGACGAGTACACATACAGGTGCACTAGTCCGTATTTGCGAATGCTGTAATCTGCTGTAGTCTACCCAACATTGACAAATACACACCTTGCATACATACAACAAAAGCGTCTGAAAATCCATTTCGTTCACTGAGATGTTTAAAAGATGACAGAAAATAATAAATTTGGGAGACACGGCTCTCGTACTTGACTAGAAAACAGTCTAGGAAGTGATCACTTGTGATTAGCAGGAAACGCTGGCTGTGAACAAATCGCTACACATCTTATAAATGACGGCAAATCAAAATGGCGGCGCCCATTTGTTTTCATAGGTATGTGTGCGGTCAAAGGCTTAGCATGTAAGAGATTTTTACTTTCTCGTGTCTAAATGCAAATAAAAAACAATGTAGAACGATTGTGAACTTACTGAGGTTACCTCTGCGTGTTTTAGTATGTTTTATCAGAGAAAATAGTCGATTTACACCAGTGGTCGCAAGTGACAAAGTAACGCGACACCTGTTTCTGAATGTCACACATTTTCGTCGGTCACTTCCTAGACTGTTTTCTAGTCAAGTAGATAATATACACGAGTGGTGAATTGTATAATAAAATGGCTTTATATATGTTAGGAAGATTTTTGTTCTGATTTTATGGATATTTATTATACGGACCAGTACTGATTGACACGGAGCAGTACCCCTTAAGGTCCACTGGTCCGTAAAAACCAGTTCTGCCTCGCATCCCATTTTGATCCTTGGCTGAGCTGAAAATAGCGATACATTCATGAAAATAGCGATACATTCAAACAATTACACTAACACTTTGATTAATTAGCAATCAGGCTGATTTGTCGGCAATCTTTCGATGAGTAAAGAAACTAAGGACGTTTGATAATGGAAGCATGTTTGATATGAAACGGTAGGTGTGATTTTTTGTTGTTTCTCAGCGTATTTTTGAGCGTAATTGTACCAGACATGAACGACGGGTGGGGTAACAGTTTGTGCATAGTTAGTGTACTAATAACGTTCGAAGAATTGAGTTGTCAAAAAAAAAAATTAAAAAAATGGACTGATATACATAATCAGATTTTATATTCAGCAGTGCTAATGTTTACCTCTCAAAAATTAACTTTTTCGGTGTTAAAAATAAGGAAAAAATTCGGAATGAAATTAAAAATAAAAATAAAAATAGGAACATTGTAGAACAGACAACCAAAAAGTCAAAATCATCTAGTGTAGTGGATAAAAAATATGATGTAAACAAACATGACAGGACTTTTAAACAGCACTGGTTACATGTAGATGCCTTCCAGTCTTTGAATTAATTTATTTTTGTCATTAGCCGGAATTCTTATATACCGGTACTCAACCCGTGCATATTACTTTAGCCCGAATACATAAATTAAACAAAAAATGTCACAGTAAGTGACAAATAACCCCGAAGTGACCTGTAACTGTGACCTTGACCTTGGAGCAATATGAAACCAACAGATATATTTAAAAATTGTTCAAAACAAATATATATATTTAAAAGAAATTAAAAAAAAATATTTAAAAGAAATAAAACAAGAGGTCAATGACCTTGAAGCTCTACTGATTGATTTTGATTTCAGGAAGTAGACGCTACAGACTTGTTTTTTGAAAATCTATTTTTAACCGTGGCGGCCATCTTGAATTTCTGGCAGACCTGAAATTTTGCTAGGATCAATTAGACATCAAGAGCAACATTCCTGTGAAGTTTCATGAAAATCCGTCTAGTAGTTTCAGAGGAGTAGTCGCTACAAGTTTTCATTATATAACTCTATGTAAACAAAGATGGCCGCTGGTAGCCATGTTTAACGTCAAATCAAAACGATTTTCTACAAGGACCAACATCATGTCATACTGTTCATTTTAGAAAAAGTCCCATATCAATATCTCTTATAGTTTTGAAGAAGTAGTCGCTACAAACTTATTTATTTTAAATCTATTTTTAGCTGTGGCGGCCATCTTGAATTTCCGGCCGACCTGAAATTTTTCTAGGATCAACTAGACATCAAGAGCAACATTCCTGTGAAGTTTCATGAACATCTGTCAAGTACTTTAAGAGGAGTAGTCGCTACAAGTTTTTACTATATAACTCTATGTAACCGAAGATGGCCACTGGCAGCCATGTTTAACGTCGAATCAAAATAATTTTCCATAAGGATCAACATCATGTCATGCTGATCATTTTAGAAAAAGTCCCATATCAATATCTCTTATAGTTTTCAAGAAGTAGTCGCTACAATCTTATTTTTTAAAAATCTATTTTTAGCCGTGGCGGCCATCTTGAATTTCCGACCAACCTGAAATTTTGCTAGGATCAATTAGACATCAAGAGCAACATTCCTGTGAAGTTTCATGAAAATCTGTCAAGTAGTTTCAGAGGAGTAGTCGCTACAAGTTTTCATTATATAACTATGTAAACAAAGATGGCCGCTGGCAGCCATGTTTAACGTCGAATCAAAACGATTTTCGACAAGGACCAACATCATGTCATGCTGATCATTTTAGAAAAAGTCCCATATCAATATCTCTTATAGTTTTCAAGAAGTAGTCGCTACAAACTTATTTTTTAAAAATCTATTTTTAGCCGTGGCGGCCATCTTGAATTTCCGGCCGACCTGAAATTTTGCTAGGATCAATTAGACATCAAGAGCAACATTCCTGTGAAGTTTCATGAAAATCCGTCAAGTAGTTTCAGAGGAGTAGTCGCTACAAGTTTTCATTATATAACTCTATGTAAACAAAGATGGCCGCTGGTAGCCATGTTTAACGTCAAATCAAAACGATTTTCGACAAGGACCAACATCATGTCATGCTGATAATTTTAGAAAAAGTCCCATATCAATATCACTTATAGTTTTCAAGAAGTAGTCGCTACAAACTTGAATTTAAAAAATCTATTTTTAGCTTTGGTGGCCATCTTGGATTTCACATCAACATGAATTTTTGCTAGGATCAACTAGACTTCATGGGCAACATTTCTGTAAAGTTTCATGAAAATCTATTCAGTAGTTTCAGAGGAGTAGTCGCTACAAAAATAAGTTAACGGACAGACGGACGGACAGACAGACGGACGACGGACGCCGCACCACGGCATAAGCTCTGCTGATCTCTGATCAGTAGAGCTAAAAAATTAAAAATAATTTAAAAAAAAAAAATTAAATAAAATTTAAAAATCAATAAAAAATATAAAAAAATTAAAAAAAAATTAAAAAAATTGTGCACGACACGTCTTGTGGTGAGCAATTGTGCGAAGTTATTTGAAATTCTGTCGATTATTGTCAGAGTTATGAAGCGGACACGATTGTACAGACAAACGGATTTTGACCTTTGATCTCTAAGTGTGACATCGTCTTGTTGTGGTGAGCAATTGTGCGAAGTTATTTGAAAATCCATCCATTATTGTCAAACACGAGTGTACAGACGAACAGATTTTGACCTTTGACCTCTAAGTGTGACCTTGACTTTGGAGCCACGGACCTGGTTTTTGTGCGCGACACGTCGCCTTGTTGTGGTGAGCAATTGTGCGAGTTATTTGAAAATCCGTCCATTATTGTCAGAGTTATGAAGCGGACACGGTTGTACCGACGAACGGACAGAGACAGTAAGACTACTATATGCCACCCTTCGGGAGCATAAAAAAATCGCTAGCTTTGGGCTTCGGGCTTTATTCGAAGACTGCCTTCTCGTGGTTAGTGTATCATGAGGATGACAACAAGATGTTTTGCAAATTCTGCAAGGCTTATCCTAAGCTTGCCACAAACAACATTAACCTTGTACCCGTGTTTGTGTCTGACTCAGACAAGAACCTCATAAAGTGCATCCCAGTATCTACAAGAAGCTGAGAAGACACTCCAGGATGCTCCTCTGTGTAGCATAATATTCTTACTATTGCTACTATTTCACTCAATGGCAGCCTACAATCTATACAACTGAAACATGTATCAATTGTCTGAAGAGTCAAAAAGGATCATTTCATTTACTGTGCATAATGAATTATAATGAGTATTCAAATCCGTTAAAATAAGACAAAGTTTTAACATATTGAGAAATCGAAAGAATTCAGGACTTTTGACCATTTTCTGGGACTAGTGACAATTTATTTGGAACTAGTCACTTTTGACAGGGTGACTAGTCCCAAACTAGTGGCTAAAAAGATTATTTGTACAGCCCTGGTAGGTGTTAATTTGTACCGGTATTTGATTGGTCAGAAGTCCGGAATGTAATTAAAGACAAACTGCAGTTATATACAATCATCCCTTTATAACTTCAATCAGCAGTCAATTATATGCTCAGATGTCATAAAGTTTGACAAACTTCATCCTAGTTAAATGAGTTGTAGTACATGTTTCAAACGTATCGTCGCTTAAAATAACGCATTCCATTGCGTTGTTGTTTTGCATTTGACGTTAAAAATGATGTCTCAACAGTTAACGTTTTTTCTGGTGTTTAAAGTTAGACGTCTTCAGTGTTCTCCAATGGCTTTTAAGGCATGTCGCATTTAACATGCCTTCACAGCCAAAATGCTTTGCAACATGCCTTAATTTTGAAAAGACATGTAATACATTGCAATTATTTCATTTTTGTTTAGCTTAAATAAGTTTAAAACACAATATATAGAATCACTAGCCCATTTCTTATATAGATCAAGTGTCTTTCTGACAACCTACACATACATATAGGGGTCTGCTACTAGGATACACTCTGAAGCATATTTTGTCTGATAAAAACGACATGCCTTGAGAAATTCCTGGGGAGAACACTGCGTCTTAATGGTTGACGTACTTGACATCAGAGGTATTGTATAGCTTTTTAAGACCTCCGCAATAGCCAATCAACACTGCAGGGAATATAGCGACACAACCAAACAATCTTTATTATTGAAAGTTCTAAAAAAAACTTGGCAAAGAGTGAAAGAATTATCAAAATCGGATGATAAAACAAAGAAGATATGATCGTTTGAAGGTTCTTTCAAATTGGATATGGAAGCTGCTAATTTTAGAGCTATGACATCAGAGTTCTAAATGACCATATATGGAATATTAATAAATATGACAATTCACTCATTTATAGGGGAACAAATTAAAGAACTGTATTAAGAATACATGTATGTATAACTAATGGCAATAATGCTTTATCTGACCAATTTAATAAAGAGTTTGCAGTGATTTGCTTTGCTTTAAGTGATATTTATCAATTTTCCATATATGGTCATACGGAACTATGATGTCATAAATTTTCAAAATTGCGTCTCCAATATCCATTTTAGAACAACCTTCAAATGGTCATATTGTTTTTGTTTATCATCCGATTTTGATAATTCGTTCAATAAAACTCTCAATAAAAGAGCTTGTTTGGCTGTGTCGCTACATTCCCTTTAAGTATTTTAATAAATCATGTTAGATATGCTCTGTGCAGAGATATCCTCTGATCAGGGTTTACAATGTCCGGCAGCTGATGTCATTTTCTCAAAACACCCCTTTAATGTCACATAAATGGAATGGTCTTCAAAGAAAGAACAGTCCATTATATATATGTAGTGGGTTAAGGGTTAAACAAGTTTGTTCCAAAACACTATTGAATAAGATGTGCAATGGACACAGTGATATATATCATATCTTTTACAAGCCAAAAGAAACACACCAATTTAAAAAACAAAAACATAGATAATGGATGGGTTTTTTCTCAAGCGGAAATGTTTAGAGAACAGTTTCGAACATCCAAATAGATTAGGTAATGCTTCTGGAAACAGTATTCATACTTTGTACATTCAAACGGCTGGTGAATTTCTTTTGACTTTCATTATAGAAATGCAAGTACCATTTTTTACCCAACATCTGCTTTTTATATGAATTAACCATTAAATTTTTTATATTATTAAATTATAATTTGTTTAAGAATGTGATTTTTGTAAAACACTCACCACCAGCTCCTGCAGGATCCATATTGTCTCAACACAACTCCTTATTTTTGTTAAATGTTAATATCTGAAAAACATAAAAAAAATTATAATTTGAAAACAGAAAATTAGTAAGTTGCATTCTAAGAGGGGTGATCCAAAAATTCATGGACACTGTCCATAATAAAGGAAGAACTGAGGATATCACTAACAAATTCCAATATGACATGTGTATGTTGATCTGTCCGAGTTCATCAAAGTAAATAAAATGCTTCCCTCTGAGGTCCGATTTAAATGCCAAAACAACGCAAAATCATGGAATATTTTTCTGCTTTTCAGCACCTGCGAGTAATTTTGGTCCACAGTTCGCAATAAAACTCAACGTTATTGAGATCTGAAATGATTATACACAATGTAGAGTACCAGTCCATAAAAAATGTGCACTGAGCAGAGCTGTAGATAAGCTGGGTATTTGAGTATTTTACAATATTAAATGGATTCACAGAGCTATTTCTCGTATATTAAATGGATTTACAGAGCTGTTTCTCTTTGCCTCATACTTTTAAAAAGATGTTTTGGCATTGGAAATATGACCCATCAACAACTATAACAAGAGCGCCGCCCAATGGGGCTTTATACGCCCGTTTCCTAAAGTGTTTATGTTAAAAGCATTTCCTAGGTGTCAGTTCAATGTAACCCTTACCTTTGACCTTCTAACAAAAAAAAATAACGGATAGTGGAGGTTGTTTAACCAAGAGCATTATTTGTATAAAATTTCAAGACTGTATAACAAATATTCGTGAATAACAGCTGGGAAGGAATTTGTCATGATCAGGTCACAGTGACCTGATCTGACCTACTCAGCTTAAAATTAACAGAGGTTGTTGTTTTAACATGGGTACTATTTCTGTAAAGTTTCATAATTGTAGGTCTACTAGTTACAAGTTACAGCGGGGAAAATGTCTAAGGATTCAGTCATTGTCTGTTCAATGTGACCTTGATGACCTACTGAACCCAGATGTAATACTAATAGGCTTCCTCCTCTGACCAAGGACAAGTAATGCACCTATGAAGTTTAATAAGTATGAGTATCATATTTCCAGGATTGTCATTTGCAATGTGTATGTCCATATGAAGACATGGTGACCATGACCTACTAAGCTCCAAAGTGATAGGGTTCCTCCTCTCACCAAGGGCAATGCATCTACAAAGTTTTATGTGTGTAGGTATTATTCTCCTGGAGTTATCACTTGGAATATGTACTGGTGACCTTTGACCTAGAGACCCAAAAAGCAACAGGGTTTTTCCTCTGACCAAACGCAATGCATCTATGAAGTTTCATGAGTGTGAGTATTGTGGTTTCACAGTTATTTGACAGAATGTGTATTTCCATATAAGGTCATGGTGACCATGACATTTGGCATATTGATCTCAAAGACAATAAGGCTCATTCTCTTGCCAACGTCAATGCACATTGAAGTTTCATCAGTGGGGGTGTTATGTTTTTGATTACCACATAAGGTCATAGCTTACCCTAATGAAAAACAATATTTTCCCTTACCAAGTGCAATGTACCAGTGAAGATTCATGAGTGTAGGTGTTACAGTTTTTAAGTTATTATGCGGAATTCATATTTCTATATAAGGTGATTGCGACCTTGACCTACTGACCCCAAAAATAATAGGGTTTCTCCTCTCACCTAGGGCAATGTACCTATGACAGAAGTTTTATGAGTGTAGGTGTTACGGTTTTGAAGTTATTGTGTGGAATGCATATTTCCATATACGGTCACCGTGACCTTGGACCTACTGGCCCCAAAAACAATAGGGTTCCTCCTCTGACCTAGGGCAATGTACCTATGAAGTTTCATGAGTGTAGATGTTATAGTTTCGAAGTTATCATCCGGAATGCATTTTTCTATATAAGGTCACGATGACTTTGATCTACTGACCCATAAAAAAACAATAGGGATAGCCCTCTCACCTAGGGCAATGTACGTATGAAGTTTCATGAGTGCAGGTGTAATAGTCCGGAGTTATCATCCAGAATACGCAATTGTTTACAGACAGACGGACAACCCCATACCCTAATACGCCCCCAGTGTTTTTTTTATGCCTAATTTGGGGCCGTTATTCGGCCCCATTCACAATGCCAAAAAGTATACTTTTTCCACAATTATATCCAAAAAATTCACAATCTGAAAAAAAAAAATAAAAAAATAAAAAAAAAAAAAAATAGATACTAGTCTTAATATAAGCTGGTGTCAAAACCAGTCTGTATTTACCAAAAACAAAACTTAAAACCAAGGGATAAACTGTGAAAATAAAAGTGAAAAAAATTTCTTTTTCTTTTGTAATAATATTTCACAATTTTCACAATTTCTAGAAAAATGCCGCTATTTTTCACAATGGCACAGGCACAGGCTGCATTCACAAAACACATAAAAAAAACACTGGCCCCATTTTTCAAATGGGCGTATAAAAACAGCCAAAAAACAGACTGGAGTTTCGCATGAAAAGGCAGAGAAAAAGCCATGTTGTAGATTGTGAAGGATGTCATTTCCTTCAACATGTTTCATCATATTACTGGCAATGAATGATAAATAAAAATATTAGTTTCATTTATTTGACATCTGGGGTGATTTTTTTTTTTACATACGGACGTTTATAGGGCATACACTAAAACATGGCTTGGCCTAACTAGCCTTGCCTCATTGGCCTGGCCTGATCTTAAAATGTGTTTACCTTAATTGTTATTGTTCCAGGTCATGTCCTTTGTCAGGTTCTCATGTCCTTTTTCAGGTTCTTTGCAATGAGGGGCATTCACAACAATGTTTGAGTTTAAAATAACTATTATTGGTTGCATTAAAGTAGAATTGATTATGAGATGTCAATGGTACGAATCATGAGAAACGTGTATAATGAAGAATCATAATAGTGTGCAATAGGAAAACAATGCTAGTTAAGATATATTCATACTAATTTGAAAAATAAAGTAAATTAGTGACAGGATAATTTGTCTTATATATAAGTTGAAGTTATAACAATGGATTAATTTGATGATTATGATTCAAAAAATAATTTCTGGAATGATATATTGGCACAATGTTTTTTGGAGGGTTGAGTTGATGGATGGATGGTTAAATGAAATTGAATGGGTAGTGGGTTGATGGATAAGTGGATGGGTGGTCGAATGGGTGATTGGGTGAAATGTAAGTGGGTTGCTGGATGGTAGGGGTGGGTAGTGGTTTACACTACAAATATATAATCTGAACATATTCGATTGTATTATAATTGTATTATATTTGTATAATTATAATCGTTCCTCAACCGGTACTCGAACCCAGGGTCTCTGATTTACCGTAACAGGGCTCTAACCACTGAGCTATTGAGGACATACGGCTAAGAATCAATTATTCACCATTTACCTGTACCCGGTTGTCCCATGAGACTCATGCTAACCTTAATGTGAGCCACTAACCATCTAGAAACAGCATAAATGAATTTCGATACTCAAACATTAACCCCTGTGTTGATTTGCCGTTCAAACAATGCATTATTTTTGTACACTATGAATGATATGTTCAAGCAGTTTGCAACTGTCAATTGAAAGATGGAGGCTGTTTACAATGTCACTGCTTTATGTCTTCAGAAACCTCTTGATGGCAAGTGCATACATGTGATACTTTCAGGACCTCAATCTGGGAGTTTAGTGATTTTTTTAAGGGAGATTCATGCAAAAATCTGGGAGGTTTTTTTGCAGACTATTTTTAGCGCGCGAGCAGTATTTTATACCCAAATTCCATAAACGAATATCTAAAAAAACACTTTTAAACAAGTTTCTTCATTGATATCAGGGGAGATAACAAGAATGAATAAAAACCGTTTTTAAACAATATTTTATTTAATAACCAATAATAAACATTTCGCTGTTATTTGGCTATGCTCAATAATCTGCTTTAATACTTACAGACAGTCTCCTTTTAAAGTTTGTTGTTATATTTTCGTACTTAAAAAACATAAAAATATTGAAAAAGTAAGAGTTTAAAATTTTTTTTTTTTTTTTTTACCCCACCCACACCACCAAATATTGGCCGCGATTTTTCAAAAACGGCCGTACAAAAGACGTCTGCACGGTTGACTGCCTAATAACTTCCCCTCTGGAAAATTACCGATAGTATGAATCAAATTGAGTACAATGTAAAATAGTACAATTCTAATTGAGTACGAAATACGAAATTTCGTAGGAGTTGTCGTTCTTGAATTCATTCTATTTTTAGAAACAACTACCAAACAAAGGATTTACGAAAAATCGAATTTAGCAATTTTACGGGAGTTTTTCACACAATTCCGTGGGGCCGGGAGGAGGGTTAGAATTCCGTGAGATTTCATCTCACGCCGTGAGGTATCACATGTATGCAAGTGTGCAGAATAATCTAGTCTCTACCTACTTTATAATCAGAGTAGTAAAGTCTTGCTATATATTGCAAACTGATGGAACATATCATGTATCCTCGATCTCTTAGTTTACGACCACTTAACGGCAGTTGGTGACATATCTCAGTAATACATTATATATTTGACATAATATGATGTTAGCTAAAATAAAATAGTCAAACTGCAACAAAAACTAACGCGACTTTGATTACATTTTGTTTATTTGCCATCCCATAACATTTGCAAATGGATGACCTCAACTTGTTTGTTTCCAGGGAACGACATGTGTTTCCGATCACCTTATTTATTATAGCTTTTATCCCAAGATGCAGTATTTTTCATACGGGCAATTTTATGCAAATGTCTTGACCTAAATTCACACTAGCTGGCAGCGTAGAAAAAAATTAAAAAATATCAACCATTTTTTAATTTAACAAGAAGAAACAAACCCGTACTTATTTTCTATGAAAAAAATATGACTAAATGTCTACCCTCATCACCCTAAAATCGATTTTGTTCAATACTGTGGAGCATTAAAATTATTGTCTTCTGCTGTTTTCACAACATGTCCGTCTGCTTGTCAGGAATTTAGGACACATGTCACATAGGAAATGTACTAACTAACAATTACCAGATGTTTTTAACACAAACAGCGTTATTGCTTCATGGTTTATTCAGGTACCCCGCTCTTGATATTACCCATTTACTACTTCTCATTTTACGAGTAAATAAAACTTGTTGATGTCTAATTTAAGGCGAAGGATTAAATCATCATTGCATCATAAAATATTTTATTTTGTGTACGTTTGCTTTAAAATGGGATACATTTAATGACTAAAACACTGGTAAAGAGATCAACTATCCATAGGAAAAGTATCCATAGCCTTAAAAAAACGTATTATTTGCAATTGTTGTCTGTTGTTGTTTAGAACTATTCGTTTAGCAGACGATCGTGAAATATGATGACAAAATTTGCATAATAAACGTGCGCAGACGTAATTTTTACGTCGTCGGTCGAAATCACATGGTGGTCGAAAACAGATAGAAAGACGATACACAGTACACAATATAAAACCATGAGTCACGATTCTCACAGCTAAGTCACAGGTTTCCATGAATTCACTCACTTAACCCGTTGATCATACTCGCAGTGACCGTGCAGTTATAACAGCAGGTGCAACAGTCAGAGACATTACTGCATTATAATTTATAATTTATAAATTATGCGACGCGAAATCCGACAAAAAAAAATTGCGCAACCCAACATCTGCAGACCTGTGTATTGTTACAAGATAAGCTTGCAATTTCTCTTACTCCAAATTATTAACAAGCTTTGATGTGTGGTAAATACACCTCAAAATGGACAAAGTGTATATAAAGCTGCAATAAAACTTACGTTTTTGTAGTTCTTGTTTTGTTTTTGCATGATAAATCTCTCGGGTTATGGTTTGCTTGATGAACAGGCCGAATGATATTGACAATGTAACAGAATATATTCTCGAACAGACAAGTTCTTGTTCTGATACAATCGAAACGTTTACAAGTATCGCCCTGTATATGTATGATATATATTATAGGCTATGCGATTAGTCGTGCATTTACCGCTCACAAACATATGCGACAACTTTAATCTGGAAAACATTATAAAGGGACCAACATACAATATGAAAAATCAGATCCTAAGTAATACAATGAATAAAATATGTTTAAAGGGGTTGATGCACTATTTTCAAACACAGTGTATTTTAAAGGGCTCTGAACAACTTGAAAAAAGCTGAAAGAATTATCAAAATGCCATGAAAAATAAAGGAGATATGACCTATTGAAAATTTGCAAAGAACATAAATGGAGGCGGCCATCTTTGAATGATGACGTCATCGCGCCGTTTTACCATATATGGCATATTAATAAAATGTCTTTTAAAGCAAAGAAAATCACTGCAAATGAAAAATAATACTAAAATGTATACATTTTACATCTGTATATTTATTTTTAATCAATTTGCAGTGGTTTTCTTTGCTTTAAAATACATTTTGTCAATATGCCATATATGGTAAAACGGCGCGATGACGTCATCGTTCAAAGATGGCCGCCTCCATTTATGTTCTTTGCAAATTTTCAATATGTCATATCTCCTTTATTTTTCATGGCATTTTGATAATTCTTTCAGCTTTTTTCAAGTTTTCCAGAGCCCTTTAAAGTAAACCGTGTTTGGAAATAGTGCATCAACCCCTTTAAACTAATCACAGACCTAATAACAAATAGATTGGACACTATGAAAATTGTGTAAATTTCAAGTGGCACAGTTCGAAAATTTCACAAAATATTTCCCAACTTTAAACACACATATCATGAAGAGTGTTATAGATACAAGTATCATTCAAGCCCAATGCCACCACAAATTTAATTTTCTTTCCAATGATAGTATTTTGTTTTCTCTTACATTGAGAGCAAAAAAGGAGTTTGATGGAAACTTT
>JAWPHD010021398.1:0-28396 GCA_037043455.1 Cyrtodaria siliqua | reverse complement strand
AGACAATTTTATAAACTAGCCAAATTGAATGAGTAACAGCAGAGTTATGGCCCTTGATTTGCTGACAAATGCCATATTCTGCTCTGTGAACACTCTAGCACCTTAATTTATTATTCGATCTTTTATACCAAACTTGCACAGATTGTTAATATCAATGAAAGCTTGGATGAGTTTGAAAACCAGCCAAATAGGATTAGTAACAACAGAGTTATGGTCCTTGTTTTTCTGTAAAAAAGCTATATACTGCCTTGTGAACACACTAGCACCTTCATTTATTATTTGATCTTTACAAAACTTACACATATTGTTAATATGAATGTAAGCTCAGACAAGTTTGAAAACCAGTCAAATCGTTTTAGTAACACCGGAGTTACGGCCCTTGATTTAGTTAAAATGCTGTATTTTGCCTCAAGACGATTAGGGCTTTCTTGTTGCCAAATTTTAATGAAACTTTGCAGGGATGATCAGTACCAAATGTAGTTATGTACATCTTCACCATGATCCAGTTGAATGATTTTTGGCAGAATTATGTCCTTCTAAAGGTTTTAATTCACAACCATTTTCCAGACTTTTTTTTCCTGAACACCTGGCTGGATTTCAGCAAAACTGCAGGGATGATCAATATCAGGCCTAGTGGTGCATATCATCACTATGTTCTGCTTGAACGATTTTTGACTGAGTTATGGCCCTTTAAAGGTTTTACTACACAAACTTTATCTGGACTATTTCTCTTGAACCCTTAGCTGGTTTTCAACGTAACTTTGCAGGGATGATCAGTACCAAGCCTAGTTATGCATGTCATCACCGTATTTCGGTTGAATTATTTTTGGTTGAGTTATGGCCCTTTAAAGGTTTTAATACACACATTTTGTCCAGACTACGTTCTCCTGAACACAGACTTCAGAAATCTTCTTTTAAATTGTTAGCATGGAGTTGTGGGTTTAAATTTCGGTTTTGCACTTGTAAAAAGGTATTGAGCAGAATTTAATGACGTAAGAGCCATTTTAGCTTGTTGGACATCCACAGGTACTCTTGTTCTCTTGTTCTTTATTATTATTAATGATCGCTAACCCCTGGTCTATCAAATTTGCTCATTTGAAGTCCCTGGGGTCAAAGTTCATATGTAGAGATTTTGCATGTTTTTACATGTGGGGCGTCCGTGGCCGAGTGGTTAACGTCTCTGACTTGAAATCTCTTGCCCCTCACCGCTGTAGGTTCAATCCCTCAGGGGCCTATGAATCTTTATGTGAGGAAGCTATCCAGCTGGCTTGCGTAACGTCAGTGGTTCAACCCAGGTGCCCGCCCGTGCACGAAAATTGCCCGAAGGGGCACCTGGGGTCTTCCTCCACCAATGGAAGCTGGAAAGTCGCCATATGACCTTAGCTGTTGGTGCGACTATAAAATCCAATTCAATCAATCAATGTTTTTACATAGACTTACAGGAAATACTTAAAAACATCTTCAATCAGCATTTGCGAGGGGATAATTTTTTCGTCATTGCAAAGATCCTCAGGTGATCCATCTTGGCTTTCTTGTTTTTAGCTCGACAGATCAGAGATCTGCAGAGCTTATGGCGTGGTGCGGTGTTTGTCGTCCGTAAACTTTTTTTGTAGCGACTACTCCTCTGAGTCTCCTTGATGGATTTTCATGAAACTTTACAGAAATGTTGCGTGAAGTCTTAGTTGATCGTAGCAAAATTTCATGTTGATGTGAAATCCAAGATGGCTACCAAGGCTAAAAATAGATTTTTAAAAAAGAAGTTTGTAACGACAACTTCTTGAAAGCTATAAGTGATATTGATATGGGACTTTTTCTAAAATGATCAGCATGACATGATGTTGGGCATTGCAGAAAATCATTTTGATTTGATGTTAAACATGGCTGCAGCGGCCATCTTTGTTATATAATAAAAACTTATAGCGACTACTCCTCTGAAACTACAGGACAGATTTTAATGAAACTTCACAGGAATGCTGATCTAGCTATCAAAAACCTATTAGTAGAGCTTCAATGTCATTGACCTCTTGTTTATTATTTTTTTATTGGCTCGACTGTTCGAAAAATAAAAGAGCTTATGTAATCACCCCGGGGTTGGCGTCAGCGTTGGCGTCCCACATCAAGGTTTGCTTGTAAGCTGTGTTTACAAGTCTATATCTCTTACATTTCTTATCCTAGCACAACCAAATTTGGCCATGGGCTTCCTTTATATTATTATCTTAAGGGCTGCCTAAGCAATTTTGGTTCCTGTAACCTATGGGCTCCCATGGAATCCAAATTATGATAGCCCATAAAATGTGTCCCATTTCACATAAAATTTTGCGTGTAAGCTGTGTTTACAAGTCTATATCTCTTACAATTCTTACCCTAGCACAATCAGATTTGGCCATTAGCTTCCTTTAGCATTATCTTAAGGGCTGCTAAAGTAATTTTGGTTCCTGTAACCCCTGGGCTCCCATGGAACCCAAATCCCTTAAAATGTGTCTGTTTCACATCAAATTTTGCTATAAGGTCCACTTTTTTCAATAACTATTAGTTACAGCCTTGAAACTTTGCATAGTTGTTCTACATCATAACATCACACAGCAAATCAAGTTTCTTAACTCTGTTGTGCATTTTGCAAAAGTTATGCCCCTTTTTGAACTTGGAATTTTGCTTATATTTTGCGTTATGACCACTTTTTTAGTAACTATTACAGCTACAGCTTTGAAACTTTGCATAGTTGCTCTACATCATAACATTACCCAGAAAATCAAGTTTCATAACTCTTTTATGCATTTTGCAACAGTTATGCACCTTTTTGAACTTAGAATTTTGGTTAAGGTTCACGAACAGACGAGCGTCAGGCACCCTTGTTTATAGCTGTTTTAAATAACACATGTTTGAGAATAGTGCAACAACCACTCCTTTATGAAACTTTTAACAACAGCCAAATTTTACAACTTATGTACACCGTTTCTAAACCTACTGATGACAAGGTATATATATATAACTTGCATATTTTGAGAATCCAAACTCTATAGACACCCCAAAACTGGAACGTTGAATTAAGAGTTACCAACTCATAATTTATTTTACGCATATTCAATCATGAGTATTTTAAACCTATACTTTTAATCGGGACATATATACATTATTATTTGACCTGAACACCTGGATAGAGTCTTGATAAACGTTTTTTTACATGTAGTGTAATTCTGTTGTATTGGCGAGGTTAGTTTCTTTAATGATTTTACAGTACTTATGTGTTTTTATCTTTCTTTGGCACAGGTAGACCATCCAGGGACCACTCGAATATTAAGAATAAAAGTTATTTCAGGAATAAATCTAGCTAAAAAAGATATTTTTGGTGCAAGGTAAGATATAATTTGGTGCAAAGCTAAGAGATAGCTTTGATGCAATGCATGTCATAGTGCATGGCAAAGCTATGAGATAGGTTTGGTGCAAGGTAAGATGCAAGATGTGATTTATTTTGGTGGAAAGCTAAGAGATAGGTTTGGTGCAAGGTATGCAAAGCTAAGAGATAGGTTTGGGGCAAGGTATGCAAAGCTAAGAGATAGGTTGGTGCAAGGTATGCAAAGCTAAGAGATAGGTTTGGTGCAAGGTATGCAAAGCTAAGAGATAGGTTTGGTGCAAGGTATGCAAAGCTAAGAGATAGGTTTGGTGCAAGGTATGCAAAGCTAAGAGATAGGTTTGGTGCAAGGTATGATATAATTTGGTGCACAGTAAGAGATCGGTTTGGTGCAAGATGACATAACTTGGTGCAAAGCTAAGAGATAGGTTTGGTGCAAGGTATGATATAATTTGGTGTAAAGCTATGAGACAGTGTTGGTGCAAGGTATGATATAATTTGGTGGAAGGCTAAGAGACAGATTTGGTGCAAGATATTATATAATTTAGTGCAAAGCTAAGAGATAGCATTGGTGCAAGGTAAGTAGGATTTGGTGGAAAGCTAAAAGATAGGTTTGGTGCAAGGTATGATATAATTTGGTGCAAGGTAAGACATAATTTGGTGCAAAGCTAAGAGATAGGTTTGGTGCAAGGTATGATATAATTTGGTGTAAAGCTATGAGATAGTGTTGGTGCAAGGTATGATATAATTTGGTGGAAGGCTAAGAGATAGATTTGGTGCAAGATATGATATAATTTAGTGCAAAGCTAAGAGATAGCATTGGTGCAAGGTAAGATAGGATTTGGTGGAAAGCTAAAGGATCGGTTTGGTGCAAGGTATGATATAATTTGGTGCAACAATAAGATATAGCGTTGGTGCAAGGTATGATATAATTTGGTGCAAGGCTAATCTAAAGCTTTGGTTCAAGGTAAGATATAATTTGATGCAAGGTAAGAGATAGTTTTGGTGCAAGGTATGATATAATTTGGTGCAAGGCAAGAGATCGCTTTCGCTCATTCATGAAAAGAAGTACACGTCTACCATCTTGTGAAGGATTACCCTATAATCGATACCCTACCATCTCATTCACTCGCTTTAAATATGCTCATTCGTGAACCACATGCCTACCTGAAGGGTTTTCCTAGTCGATCCCAGCAGTTAAATAATCTCTATGTATATGATAGAGGCTATGAAGAGAAATCTTCACCATTAAGAAAGCGATAGGGAGGGAGTGTAGCGACCGACCGTGGTTTCTTAATGGTGAAGATTTCTCTTTCAAAGACTCTATCCGGCTTAGTGTTTACGATAGGTTTTATCGATAGTCTCTATATAGGTCACACTATAAACCACGAAGAGCGCTGGTAGTAAAATCTTCATGGATAAATGTTGCAAGTATTTGAAATTCTGAGACAATTGATTGGTATAAAAAGTAGAGCAAACACTAAATTTTATTTGGAGGGTAATTTTATCCAAAAAACGGAAAACCTTTTTTTTTTTAATTGGTATTGGAATTGGCCCCAAATAAGAAACAACAACACACACTGGCAACCAGAATGAATATTGGAAAGCTAAAACTGTTATATTATACTATTTTTAGTGATCCGTATGTCCGTGTGAGCCTGTATAGAGGTAATAGAGATGTTGGAGTGATTGATACAGCACACACAGTTACCAAAAAAAAGGTTAGTTATTATACATAATTTATCTCGAGATTCTTCCATGAATACATGATCACAGCGACCTGAGAGGTTGAATGAAGGATGAAGTTTCTTATCAGACATGCACCACCAGGTCAATACTTTTTGATAATTTGATTTACGAATCCTTTTACGACAAAATGAAATTAGAAATTTTATTTTTCCGTATGGGATTTTATAGTTTTTGTCTTCTTCTTTTACCTCCTCCTAGATTTTAATCGAACCTTTCATTCTCTTTTCCTTTCGGAATTCCAATGAAATAAAAAAAGAGCTTTTCTAATTTTTAGCTCTACTGACCAAAGATCAGCAGAGCTTATGCCATGGTGCGGTGTCCATCGTCCGTCTGTCTGTTAAAAGACAAGTTTGTAGCGACTACTTCTTGAAAACCTTTTTAATAGCGACTATTCCTCTGAAACTACTGGATGGATTTTCATGAAACTTTACAGACATGTTGCCCATAAAGTCTTGTTGGTCCTAGCAAAAATTCATGTTGATGTGAAATCCAAGATGGCCACCAAAATTAAAAATAGATTTTGTCTTGCCTTTTCGAAGGAAAAAAGAGACATAGGTGTTGCTTTTCCGGTGGCAACATTCAAGTTTTGCAGTCATTTTCTCACAAACTGTATGCACTACACCTTTCAAACTTTGCTTATAGGCAGATAACTTAATAATTTTTATGTTATAACTTTTGCGTTTAGGTCACTTTTTCACAAATTGTAAGTACTAGACCTTTCAAACTTTGCTTATAGTTGTATCTTGGGTGGTACATTGCAACGTGACAAAGCAAATGTGGAAGTGACTTTGACCCTCCAAGCAAAGGGCAGATAACGTAATAATTTTTACCTTCAACTTTTGCATTGAGGTCAATTTCTCGCAAACTGTGTACACTACACCTTTCAAACTTTGCTTATAGTTGTATCTTAGGTGGTACATCGCAACGTGACTAAGCAAATGTGGATGGGACCTTGACCCTTCAAGCAAAGGGCAGATAACCTTATAATTTTTACCTTCAACTTTCGTGTTTAGGTCACTTTTTCACAAACTGTATGCACTAGACCTTTCAAACG
Source organism: Cyrtodaria siliqua (assembly GCA_037043455.1). Lineage (NCBI taxonomy): Eukaryota > Metazoa > Mollusca > Bivalvia > Adapedonta > Hiatellidae > Cyrtodaria > Cyrtodaria siliqua. The sequence continues at coordinate 22,244 of JAWPHD010021398.1, read as the reverse complement.
TCGCTTATAGTTGTATCTTGAGTGGTACATTGCAACGTGACATGGCAAATGTGGATGTGACATTGACCCTCCAAGCAAGGGGCAGATAACTTAATAATTATCATCTTCAACATTTGTGTTTAGGTCACTTTCTCGCAAACTGTATGCACTACACCTTGCAAACTTTGTTTTGGTTGGTACATCGCAACTTGACAGAGCCAATGTGGATGTGACCTTGACCTCCAAGCAAAGGGCAGATAACCTTATAATTTTTATATTTACATCACTTTCTCATGAACTATAATGATGCACTAGATGCTTTAAATCTAGTTTATAGCTTAATCTTTGGAACAAAACATTCTAATTTGACATAGTTGTGTCTTGGGTACTGCATCTTTTTGGACGCATTGATTTCATCCTTGACTTACCTTTAGGAGCTGATGATATTTTTTCTTTTTTTTCTTTTTATAGAATAGCATTTTGTTTTTAAACAAACTAATTCACTTAAATGTCATCTCAGCAAACTGTAAACTACATTGTTTTTAGTTATTAAAATGTTTACAAACTTTCATTTAAGCATCATTTATCTTTTATTTTTAAGTCCCGCCCCCGTTAGGCGAGACGTGAATCCGCGGATTTCTTGTTAAAAAACAAGTCTGTAGCGACTTTTTCTTGAAAACTATAAGTAATATTGATATGGGATTTTTTCTGAAATGATCAGCATGACAAGATGTTGGTCCTTGTCGACAGACGTTAAACATGGCTCCAGCAGCCATCTTTGTTTACATAAAGAGTTATATAGTAAAAACTTGTAGCGACTGCTCCTCTGAAAGTATGTGACGGATTTTCATAAAACTTCACAGGAATGTTGCTCTTGGTGTCTAATTGATCCTAGCAAAATATCAGTTCGGCCGGAAATTCAAAGGTGGCCGACACGGCTATAAATAGATTTTTAGCTCTACTGATCAGAGATCAGCAGAGCTTATGCCGTGGTGCGGCGTCCGTCGTCCGTCTGTCCGTCTGTCCGTAAACTTTTATTTGTAGCGACTTCACAGCTAAAACTACTGGATGGATATTCATGAAACTTTACAGAAATGTTGCCCATAAAGTCTAGTTGATCCTAGCAAAAATTCATGTTGATGTGAAATCCAAGATGGCCGCCAAAGCTAAAAATAGAGTTTTAAAATACAAGTTTGTAGCGACTTCTTCTTGAAAACTATAAGTGATATTGATATGGGACTTTTTCTAAAATGATCAGCATGACATGATGTTGATCCTAGTCAAAAATTGTTTTGATTCAACGTTAAACATGGCTGCCAGCGGCCATCTTTGTTTACATAGAGTTATATAGTAAAAACTTGTAGCGACTACTTCTTTGAAACTACTTGGCGGATTGTCATGAAACTTTACAGGAATGTTGCTCTTGATGTCTAATTGATCCTAGAAAAATTTCAGGTCGGCCGGAAATTCAAGATGGCCGTCACAGCTAAAAATAGATTTTTAAAAAATAAGTTTGTAGCGACTACTTCTTAAAAACTATAAGTGATATTGATATGGGACTTTTTCTAAAATGATCAGCATTACATGATGTTGATCCTAGTCAAAAATCGTTTTGATTCAACGTTAAACATGGCTGCCAGCGGCCATCTTTGTTTACATAGAGTTATATAGTAAAAACTTGTAGCGACTACTTTTCTGAAACTACTTGGCGGATTGTCATGAAACTTTACAGGAATGTTGCTCTTGATGTCTAATTGATCCTATCAAAACTTCAGGTCGGCCGGAAATTCAAGATGGCCTTCACAGCTAAAAACTAGATTTTTAAAAAATAAGTTTGTAGCGACTACTTCTTAAAAACTATAAGTGATATTGATATGGAACTTTTTCTAAAATGATCAGCATTACATGATGTTGATCCTAGTCAAAAATCGTTTTGATTCAACGTTAAACATGGCTGCCAGCCGCCATCTTTGTTTACATAGAGTTATATAGTAAAAACTTGTAGCGACTACTTTTTCTGAAACTACTTGGCGGATTGTCATGAAACTTTACAGGAATGTTGCTCTTGATGTCTAATTAATCCTATCAAAATTTCAGGTCGGCCGGAAATTCAAGATGGCCGTCACAGCTAAAAATAGATTTTTAAAAAATAAGTTTGTAGCGACTACTTCTTGAAAACTATAAGTGATATTGATATGGGACTTTTTCTAAAATGATCAGCATGACATGATGTAGATCCTTGTGGAAAATTATTTTGATTCGACGTTAAACATGGCTGCCAGTGGCCATCTTTGGTTACATAGAGTTATATAATAAAAACTTGTAGCGACTACTTCTCTGAAACTACTTGACGGATGTTCATGAAACTTCACAGGAATGTTGCTCTTGATGTCTAGTTGATCCTAGAAAAATTTCAGGTCGGCCGGAAATTCAAGATGGCCGCCACGGTTAAAAATAGATTTTCAAAAAACAAGTCTGTAGCGACTACTTCCTGAAATCAAAATCAATCAGTAGAGCTTCAAGGTCATTGACCTCTTGTTAAAAACGAGTTTGTAGCGACTACTTCTTGAAAGCTATAAGTGATATTGATATGGGACTTTTTCTAAAATGATCAGCATGATGGTCCTTGTCGAAAATCATTTTGATTCAACATTAAACATGCCTGCCAGCGGCCATCTTTGTTTACATAGAGTTATATAGTAAAAACTTGTAGCGACTACTCCTCTGAAACCACTTGACGGATTTTCATGAAATTTCACAGGAATGTTGCTCTTGGTGTCTAATTGATCCCAGCAAAATTAATTTCAAGTCGGCCGGAAATTCAAGATGGCCGCCAGGGCTAAAAATAGATTTTTAAAAAACATGTTTTAGCGACAAATTCTTAAAAACTATAAGTCATATTGATTTGGGACTTTTTCTAAAATGATCAGCATGACACGATGTTGGTCCTTATCGAAAATCGTTTTGGTTCGACATTAAACATGGCTGCCGGCCATCTTTGGTTACATAGAGTTATATATTAAAAACTTGTAGCGACTACTCCTCTGAAACTACTTGACGGATTTTCATGAAACGTCACAGGAATGTTGCTCTTGGTGTCTAGTTGATTCTAGCAAAATTTCAGTTCGACCGAAATTAATATGGCTGCCACGGCTAAAAATAGATTTTTAAAAGACAAGTTTGTAGCGACTATTTCTTGAAAAGTGTAAGTGATATTAATATGGGACCTTTTCTAAAATGATCAGCATGACATGATGTTTGTCCTTGGCGAAAATTATTTTGATTCGACATTAAACATGGTTGCCAGTGGCCATCTTTGTTTACATAGAGTTATATATAAAAACTTGTAACGTCTACTCTGAAACTACTTGACAGATTTTCATGAAACTTCACATTAATGCTGATCTAGCTTTGAGAACCTGCCAGTAGGGCTTCAAGGTCATTGACCTCTTGTTTATTTTTATTTGTTTTCCTCCTACAGTTTTTTTCTGTCTTGATGGTTCGTAAAACGAACAATAAAAAAAATGGCCCCAAGGAGTGCACACCTGGTGCAGAAGTATGCAGCTCTTAAGCTCGAGGCTTTATCAGCTAAGCTACCGCAGAAGAAAAAACAATTTGTATTACCTTGAGAATATTGCCAGCATGATTTTTGGATTCTCTATATAGCTTTTTTCTCCCTGTTAGGAATAAGCTCCACCTCTTTTCACATTAATTTTATCCTCCACCAATGTTGTTGAGAACATTTAACTGGTTTAAAGCATGAAAGGCTTAGGAAACTTCATTGGCTTTCATAATCCAGTTGTTGGTTATAGGTGAAGAAAAAGACCAAGAACTTGAATAACATGTTGTTACTTGTTAATTAACTTGACTATTTGAAGAATAATTATAGGTTGTTAGATTTGTATTGGGATATATGCACGAGTTTTTAGCTCTACTGATCAGAGATCAGCAAAGCTTATGCCGTGGTGCGGCGTCCGTCGTCCGTCCGTCTGTCCGTCTGTCCGTTAACTTTTATTTGTAGCGACAACTCCTCTGAAACTACTGGATGGATATTCATGAAACTTTACAGAAATGTTGATCCTAGCAAAAATTCATGTTGATGTGAAATCCAAGATGGCCGCCAAAGCTAAAAATAGAGTTTTAAATACAAGTTTGTAGCGACTACTTCTTGAAAACTATAAGTGATATTGATATGGGACTTTTTCTAAAATGATCAGCATGACATGATGTTGATCCTTGTCAAAAATCGTTTTGATTCAACGTTAAACATGGCTGCCAGCGGCCATCTTTGTTTACATAGAGTTATATAGTAAAAACTTGTAGCGACTACTCCTCTGAAACTACTTGGCGGATTGTCATGAAACTTTACAGGAATGTTGCTCTTGATGTCTAATTGATCCTAGCAAAATTTCAGATCTGCCAGAAATTCAAGATGGCCGTCACAGCTAAAAATAGATTTTTAAAAAATAAGTTTGTAGCGACTACTTCTTGAAAACTATAAGTGATATTGATATGGGACTTTTTCTAAAATGATCAGCATGACATGATGTTGATCCTTGTGGAAAATTATTTTGATTCGTCGTTAAACATGGCTGCCAGTGGCCATCTTTGGTTACATAGAGTTATATAGTAAAAACTTGTAGCGACTACTCCTCTGAAACTACTTGACGGATGTTCATGAAACTTCACAGGAATGTTGCTCTTGAAGTCTAGTTGATCCTAGAAAAATTTCAGGTCGGCCGGAAATTCAAGATGGCCGCCACAGCTAAAAATAGATTTAAAATAAATAAGTTTGTAGCGACTACTTCTTGAAAACTATAAGTGATATTGATATGGGACTTTTTCTTAAATGATCAGTATGACATGATGTTGATCCTTGTGTAAAATTATTTTGATTCGACGTTAAACATGGCTGCCAGTGGCCATCTTTGGTTACATAGAGTTATATAGTAAAAACTTGTAGCGACTACTCCTCTGAAACTACTTGAAGGCAGTGCTCAAAGAAAATTATTTTAAGAGACAGGCCCAGGGCTTGTTGCTTCTGAAAATGGACAGGCCCCGATTTGAAATGGACAGGCCCTGATTTGAAATGGACAGGCCCTGATTTAAAATGGAAAGGTCCAATATTTTTTTCTTATTGGAAATGTGTCCTTATTCACTTTTATAGCACACATTTGTTACGTATGTATTAATCAAGCTCAGAACCTCCTCTGACTAGATTTTTCTTTTTGCTACCACTTTATGCTCCCTGGTCAGCGGACTTATTTACCATTTCGTTTAAAATATGTTAGAATAGAATATTACATAGTAATTTATAACCAAAGCAAAGGAGAGTACTAGCACTTTTGCCAAACGATAATAATCAGAGCCGACTTGGTGAAACTGGAGCTAAACTTGGAGCCAAATGTTTAATCAGGTTTTATGAGACTATCAGAGCCTCCTTTGGCTATATTTTTTCTTTTTGTCACCACTTTCTCCAAGTAAAGAATTAGGAGTCTAGACTAGAATTCATTTAAAAGTAGGATTCCAGGAACTCCTTACACCTTAAATAATGAATAGAAATATACTTTATATCTGTATTTATACATATACAGTATACATATTTTTCTTTCCACCAACATGTATTTGTAAAGGACAGTTTTTCTTATTTGATTACGTAAAAAAAAAAAAAAAAAATATCCGAAATTATGTACCATCCGAACATAAAAACTTGTAGCGACTACTTCTCTGAAACTACTTGACGGATGTTCATGAAACTTCACAGGAATGTTGCTCTTGATGTCTAGTTGATCCTAGAAAAATTTCAGGTCGGCCTGAAATTCAAGATGGCCGCCACGGTTAAAAATAGATTTTCAAAAAACAAGTCTGTAGCGACTACTTCCTGAAATCAAAATCAATCAGTAGAGCTTCAAGGTCATTGACCTCTTGTTTTACGTATTAATATTGCGCGACTATAGGAGCACAATATTTATACACAAAAGAACGAGAAATCTAATAACCTTTTTAATGCATACGCGTTTTTAAATTAGAGGGAATAAAATAGGTTTTAACATTCAATTGTCACCAAAAACATTTATTTGAAACAAACATATTGTCGTTACATAATGGGAATTTTCACAATGAAATCAACATTGTCTCATCAATTGATATACTTTCTTTGACATGAACAGAAAAGTGCACCAGTCACGTAATATGCACACCCAATATGACTTTTACTAAATATGCACACCCAATATGACTTTACTAAATATGACTTTACTAACGTCAGTATGGGCGAATATTGACGTTTCCTGTTACATTGAAAGTAAACGGAGCTTGTAAATGCATATGCAATAAGAGAGATACACCAACGTCCCAGCTCACCTTGAGTTTTGTGTGAGGCTGTGTTTACAGGTCTGTATCTCACAAATCTTTTTTTATAGCCCCACTTTCACAAAGTGAATTGGGGGCTATATAGGAATCACGTTGTCCGTAAAGTCCCGTCGCGTCATGTAACACATTTTTGTCCCATAACAACTGATGATCTTATGACCCTCTACATCATCCATTGTTGATTGCCTAATTTATTACAGAGTTATGGCCCTTTATTTCACTTAAAATTTAAGCGGGGGTATTTGTCACCTTCAGTGATAGTTCTGGGTTGGTTTCCACTCAATAACTTTAGTTAGGAATGAGGTTTTGGCATGAAACTTTCTGGATAGGTAGCTTATATGAAGAGGAAGCTTAGGGTTGCATTTGGGGTCACTTGGATCAAGGTCACTGTTACTAAAAATAGAAAATTGTTTCCGTTCAATTACTTCAGTTAGGAAATAGATATTGGAATGAAACTCTATGGATAGGTAGCTTATATAAAACGCAAGCTTAAGATTGCATTTGGGGTAACTGGGTAACCGGTTCAAGGTCAAGGTCACTTAAAATAGAAAAACGGTTTCCGCTCAATAACTTTAGTTGGCATGAAACTTTCTGGATATGTAGCGTATAGAAAGAGGCAGCTTGGGGTTGCATTTGGGGTCACTGGGGTCAAGGTCACTGTTACTAAATATAGAAAAAACGGTTTCCATTCAATAACTTCAGTAAGGAATGAGATATTGGCATGAAACTTTCTGGATAGGTAGTTTCTATAAAATGCAAGATTGGTATTGCATTTGGGATCACTGGGTTACCCACTTAAGGTCAAGGTCAATGTACTAAAAAAAAAAAAAAAAAGGTTTTCGCTCAATAACTTCAGTTAGGAATGAGATATTGGCCTGAGACCTTCTGGATAGGTAGCTTATACTAAAAACGAAGCTTGGGATAGCATTTGAGGTCATTGGGTATAAGGTCACTGTTACTAAAAATAGAAAAACGGTTTCGGAGTGTTTGCAGAATTTTCACCCTTGAATATTTTCATAATTAGTCACATTTCTTTACTTAGAATTTGCTTTAAGTTTACGTCCAGTTTGTCAGTAACTTGAAACAAGTTTTATCACAAATACTGTATATGTTGAAAAGAAACTAAAATCTGTTGTGAGCATCTTGCATACACTATTCAAATGACTCATCTTTCAAATTATGAAAAACCTGGCTTTAATGCCAACAGGCTTCTCTTGTTATTACTTGCATTCCTCGAACAGTTTTGAATGGTTTGTTCCCAAACTGTATACACGTAACAACTGATGACCTTATGTACATCACCCATTGTTGATTGCCTAATTTATTACAGAATTATGGCCCTTTGTTTGACTTAGAAATTAAGCGGGGCTGTTCATCACATTCAGTGATAGTTCTAGTTTTTTTTACGTGTATGTTGTACTGCTACATCCCTTATGTTACAGACTAATCAATATAAGTGGTATATTAGTGATGTAATAGTGCTCTTTTGTTTTTTGGAGCAGAAGGTCAAAAATCAAGCACAAGGCAGGCAACACAAGTGTTCCGAGTTATTCTTAAAACTTATAGGATGAATGGTATACAGTATTTCCCCAAATAGTAGCATATGCAAAAAATAGTAGCGTATGCACTAAAAAAAAAAAAGCAAAAAAAACCAACAGTTTTTATTTGAGTTATACAAAGGATTGAAAGGTATTGAAATTTAAAAAAAAAACATGTTCTTTTTGGATACAAAAGATGGAAAATGTATTGAATTTTGAAGATTTTTTTTCTATTTTGTTTTTTGAATTTTTTCTTTGAAAGGTGTGTTTGCGGGTTCAGGTTGGGCACTTCTTTTAGTGGAAGTGATACTATTAGAGGAAATGCGATAGTAATTTTGTTTTGTGAACGACTCTCAAGACGTCTACTGCTTTATTCTCAAAACTTGGTACACAGTTCATTATGGAGGTGTGCTTAAGGGGATTACTCTTATCAGAATTGATAACTATAATGTGGAGGTGTCCATGTAGTACGGAGCTTTAACCGATCAAAATGTGGGAATTACGGCAGCTTTCATATGAGATGAACGGTATAATTTTTTGTCACAAATTGCTTAATGGTTAATTCTTTCTTCTCTAAAATAACTCAACCTCTATTGATCCTATATAAATATTACAATATTTGTGAAGGTATTTATGACCTAAGAATTTTATTACATTTTCTTAAATTGTAAAAAACAAAGACCAAAATCAGTACAGAGATGACGCCCGAGATGGTCTGTAAAAAGCATTACGGTAGTCATGATTTAGTAACACTATCACATCTAACTACCAAAGAAACATACCCGCATCATACATTTTGGTACGATCTGTATAATCTAACTTACCCAACATCCATGTCAGCAACATTCATACCGGTATTTTGTATTTCTTCAGACATTAAATCCGAAATGGGAAGAAGAGTTCAAGTTTAGGGTATGTACTAATATTTTACTTGTATAGGCACAATAGTTATCTGTCTGCACAGTAACGGTAGTATTTATCATATGTTCACACTTTTACAACACTATTGTTGGATGGCATTCCACCTGTTTGACAAATAACTGCCTACATTAACTATATACTCATATGTTCCCCCAGAGTGGATGGGGAGACATATTGTTTTTGTGCTGTCTGTCTGTAGTTGTCTGTAACAAACTTTGTCCAGACTACTCCTAAACCCATGACGGATATTAACCAGACTTGGACAGAGTCTTCCCCAGGAAGAAATGCAGGTACTGTATTTACGAAGGGGTTGGTGTGGAAGGGTGGGGAGTCGATTTTTTTAGCTCTACTGATCAGAGATCAGCAGAGCTTATGCCGTGGTGCGGTGTCCGTCGTCCGTCTGTCGTCTACTGATCAGAGATCAGCAGAGCTTATGCCGTGGTGCGGTGTCCGTCGTCCGTCCGTCTGTCCGTCCGTCCGTCCGTTAACTTTTTTTTTGTAGCGACTACTCCTCTGAAACTACTGAATGGATTTTCATGAAACTTTACAGAAATGTTGCCCATGAAGTCTAGTTGATCCTAGCAAAAATTCATGTAGATGTGAAATCAAAGATGGCCGCCAAATCTAAAAATAGGTTTTTAAAAAACAAGTTTGTAGCGACTACTTCTTGAAAACTCTAAGGGATATTGCTATGGGACTTTTTCTAAAATGATCAGCATGACATGATGTTGGTCCTTGTCGAAAATCGTTTTGATTCGACGTTAAACATGGCTGCCAGCGGCCATCTTTGTTTACATAGAGTTATATAATGAAAACTTGTAGCGACTACTCCTCTGAAACTACTTGACGGATTTTCATGAAACTTCACAGGAATGTTGCTCTTGATGTCTAATTGATCCTAGCAAAATTTAAGGGCGGCCGGAAATTCAAGATGGCCACCACGGCTAAAAATAGATTTTTAAAAAATAAGTTTGTAGCGACTACTTCTTGAAAACTATAAGAGATATTGATATGGGACTTTTTCTAAAATGATCAGGATGACATAATGTTGGTCCTTGTCGAAAATCGTTTTGATTGGCCTTAAACATGGCTGCCAGCGGCCATCTTTGTTTACATAGAGTTATATAATGAAAACTTGTAGCGACTACTCCTCTGAAACTACTTGTCGGATTTTCATGAAACTTCACAGGAATGTTGCTCTTGATGTCTAATTGATCCTAGCAAAATTTCAGGTCGGCCGGAAATTCAAGATGGCCGCCACGGCTAAAAATAGATTTTTAAAAAATAAGTTTGTAGCGACTACTTCTTGAAAACTATCAGAGATATTGATATGGGACTTTTTCTAAAATGATCAGCATGACATGATGGTTATCCGAGTCGAACATTATTTTGATTCGACGTTAAACATGGCTACCAGTGGCCATCTTTGTTTACATAGAGTTATATATTGAAAACTTGTAGCGACTACTCGTCTGAAACTACTTAACGGATTTTCATGAAACTTCACAGGAATGTTGCACTTGATGTCTAATTGATCCTAGCAAAATTTCAGATCGGCCAGAAATTCAAGATGGCCGCCACAGCTAAAAATAGATTTAAAAAAAAAAAGTTTGTAGCGACTACTTCTTGAAAACTATAAGTGATATTGATATGGGACTTTTTCTAAAATTATCAGCATGACATGATGGTTATCCGAGTCGAACATTATTTTGATTCAATGTTAAACATGGCTGTCAGCGACCATCTTTGTTTACATAGAGTTATATAATAAAAACTTGTAGCGACTACTCCTCAGAAACTACTTGACGGATTTTCATGAAACTTCACAGGAATGTTGCTCTTGATGTCTAATTGATCCTAGCAAAATTTCAGGTCGGCCGGAAATTCAAGATGGCCACCACTGCTAAAAATAGATTTTCAAAAAACAAGTTTGTAGCGACTTCTTCCTGAAAACAAAATCAATCAGTAGAGCTTCAAGGTCATTGACCTCTTGTTTAAAATTACATTCTTGATTTGTATAAGCCTTCATATTTATGTGTGAAATTGGTTGAGTGTAACAAAGACAAACACAGTAAAGATCTTCATTGATGTCTCAATGTCTGCATTTTAAAAAAAAGTATTGTTTTTTCTACAGAAACCAAAATAAAATATTAATTGAACATAAAAAACCCATTAATAAATATTTTTTAAAACTATTATTGGCAAATTCATGTTTTTTAAAAGGCTTAACCCCTAACCACGCTATTAATTTAAACCAAACCATTAACAAATGTCAACATGTCTGCATTTTTTTAATTTACAAGTATGCTGTGATTTTTCTATATTTAAACCTAGATAAAAATATTAATTTAAAAATGAGTTTTTAAATTATCTCCCTTTATTGAATGAATATGATTAAATTGGATTCTAATTTAAAAAAAAAGAGCAATTTTTATGCTTTGTTTTCACTCTATATAATTTTGATATGTGGGATACATTATTTATATGAAGAATATGCAAATTAGGCAACTCATGTGAACGCTAAAGGTAAAATACCTACATACATATAAGGGGAACTGCCAATGCTACATTGTGAAAAATATCAGCGGAACATTGTGTGTACCGAAGCATTGTGGTGTAGTGGTTATAGCGTCTGCCTTGCATTCGGGAGGTCCCCTGACCGGGTCATACCAAAGACTTTAAAAATGGAGTAGTCACTTGTAACCCTTGTCTAACTAGCAAATAATGGGTAGTGCTACGACTGATTGACCAGTGTCAGAGTAATGTGACTTGGGTAGGGGGGTATATCATGTCTACTATGACTTGGGGGTGGGGGTATATCATATGATGTCTACTATGGCGTGGTATTCCAGTGTGGCTGCACTATAAAGAAGCCGTTGAGTTCGCTGCTTCAAGTAGACATATCATAACAACACACAGATAAAAGTCCAGACATTGTGCCTATAGGTGGAGGGACTTTCATCTAGTGAAGCCAAGACGTTTTTTACACAATCAAGGAAGGTTGTGTATGTCGAGAGTGACAGGTCAAGGTGCATGTGACCGGTCAAGGTGCAAGCTACTGCGGTATATATAGCATAATCTAATTACCAGACAGTTTATCTATTCAAAATCAGACCTGTCTGATGAGATTAAAGCACAGTGGCAGCTTTGTAGTCACTGTGGGATATGGGTTACACAGTGGCCCGCTGTTCTTAAAGCAGCTGGGGAAGACTCTGTAATGGTAGTGATGATCAATACCAAGCCCGGTTGCGCAGCCTAGTTTGCATATCATCGTTGTGTTCCATTCAAATGATTTTTGATGCAGTTGTGGACCTTTAAAGGTTTTAATACACACTCTCTGTCCGGACTAGTTATTCTGAGCCCCTGCTGGTTTTTAACCAAATTTGGTAGAAATGATTAGTACCAAGCCTAGTTGCACATATCTTCATCTAATTGCAGTCAAATTTTTCACAGAAATATGTCCGTTTAAAGATTTCTAATACACAGACTTTTGTCTGGACTTATTCTCCCATTTTTGGATTTCAACCAAACTTGGTAGGGTTGTTCAGTACCTTCCTAGCCATCGTCATCGTGTCCTGTCGAATGATTTTTTGCGGAGTTGTGGCCTGTTATACACAAACTTTTTCCAGACTACTTTTCCTGAACTCCTTGTTTGATTTTGGCCAAACTTTGTAGGAATGGTCAGTATCGAACCTAGTTGCGCATATCATTGTCGAGTTCTTCTCAAATGATTTTTGGCAGGTAATGGCCTTTTAAAGGTTTTAAAACACAAACTTTGTCCGTACTAGTTTTCCTCAACCGCCTGTGAGATTTCAATCAAACTTGGTTAGAATTATCAGTACCAAACCTTATTGCGGATATCATCGTTGTGTTCAGGTCGAACGGATGATTTTTGGCTGAATTATGTTCCATTAAAGGTTTCTAGTATCATAAGTTCTACATGTATAAATAGATTTTAGTAAGTTAAACATTTTAGTAATAAAAAACTTCACAATAGAGATAAAGATATGTACTGAAGACAGATCACAATCTTCATGTTGATGAGTGAAAATTTACATCAGTAATGCCATGCATATTCTGTATTTGTAGGTAAATCCCAGAGACAATGTATTATTGTTTGAAGTCTTTGATTCCAACAGAGTGGTGAGTTAACTCATGTTTGATAAATTATATGATTATATGAAATATCTCAAAGTTTTTATCACTTTTCAGTATAAATTAGAGGGATCATATGTCCATCGATGACAGTTTTTGTTTATAAATGATCGCCAACCTCTAGACTACAAAAGTTATACAAACAAAGTTCCTAGGGTCAAAAATGACTGTGCCCCAGGGTTCCAAACTTTGTATATGGAGATTTTACGTTTTACATAGACTTATATACGGCATTTGTAAACGACATCTGCTCAGAAACCGCTTGATCAATTTTGACCAAATTTCATGTGGACGATACTGAGATCATTGCCTTTCAAAGTTATACAAATTAGGGGTCACAGTTTCTCATAGACATATATATATACTCTGTAAAAGAAGTTTTGGACCATGGCAGTGTTCGAACCCGTACAATGATCGCTCAACCATGACATTCGACCATAACCCTTATTATCTCAGTTGATAATTCACAATAGATCAACAATCAACAATAATTATCGTTTACAATGAAAGTTTGCGAACAAATAATAATCTTTTTATTGGTTACTCGAATGTGTCCGTAACTGTTACTTTGTATGGACTTTGCAACATTTTTTACAGACCCTTTGTGTGTTCGCGATATTTTTTTAAAATCAAATCTTGTTTGGAATTTAATGTTTCTGGTACCAAATTAACCGGGTAGGGTAGACCTTGGTTACTAAAAAAAAGATACTTAAATTTGTCCACTAGTTTTATTTTTATATGACTTTATATACCATTGTCCAAAACTTTTTTTACCGAGTATACTATAAAAGTTGTAATAATCAATTGCACTTGTTAACTGCTTTTTCCTCTTTGCAAAAATTCTCAGGTGAGCGACTAGCGGCCATTTGGACCTCTTGTTTGACTTAATAATATTATGTAAAACATATGAATATAAGCTTATATTTGTTTAACCACTTTGTAGATTGGAATGAAACTTCACACATGTATTCGGTATAAACAGATAACATGCCATGTACAAGTTATTTATCCTGCAGCCTATTTTGACAAAATTATGCCCCTATTTATACCTTGGGCTTTGGCAAACTGTGTTAATAAGATCTGTTTAATCACTTGGCATAATGGATGAAACTTTATACATATATTCAGTATCAATAAATAACATGGCACATGTAAGTTTCATAACTCTGCAACTTATTTTGACAGTTATTTGCAAATGTGTTAAAAATATGAATGGAAGCTGATATATGTTGAACCATTAGAGCGCCAAACTTCAGATCGAGAGGTCGTGGGTTCGATCCTCGCCACGTCCACTTTATTTATCCTTGAGCAAGATAATTAATCCACATTGCTTAGTACTGGTTCTGCCCAGGAAGCCATCGAGAGTGATTAATCTAAGTTGCAAAAACTTGTTTCGCAATCGATGTAAAATAAATATGTTTAAACTAACTATTTGGCACAGTGGAATGGAACTTCACACATGTATTCAGTATCAATACGTAACATGCCATTCACAAGTTCTTTAGTTCCGCAACTTGTTTTCACACAGTTATGGCCCTAAATAGGCAAAGTGTGTTAAGTTTTTGTATGTAAGCCGACAAATGTTCAAGCATTTGACAATGGATTGAAGTTCAATCATGTGTTCAAATGCATTGCCTTCAAGATATACAGTGAAGAACAATGTATTTCCAGAGGTTTCCATCACTCAGTGCTAGTTCTAGTTTAATTTGAACCAACAAGGTTCAGGGCAGCTCAAGTTTTAAGCATGATTTTGATTATGACTGAAATTAATCTGTTAAATTGAGAACTATTGTTCTCCAATTTGTAATCAAAGTTTTATCTGACCAGACATAGTGAAATATTTCATCATAAAGAGAATTGTTGAAACAGTGAAGTTACCCTGCAAATTTAGACACTGCATCAAAGATATGTGCATGAAAACAGAAATGCAAAATTTAATAAATGTGACATTCTATAATTTTTTCCCTACAGACGAGAGATGACTTTCTTGGTCTGGTAGAGATTCCGCTGAACCACACATTGATAGCTACAGAGAGGTCAGGCCGTGACATAGTGTGTAAGGATTATATTTTACGACCTAGAAGGTGAGGATTTGTTGTCTAGAGTACTTGCCATTTAGTTATGTATTCTTATGACCCAGGTCAGAATAGTGGAGGGGGGCATATAGTGTTAACCCTTGTCTGTATGGTGTCCTTATGTCCACCTACTTCGGTTAAGCCTTTCACTGATAGCCCTGCACTCGTCAAACTTCATATACAGATACAGCAACATGAGTGCTACACATTCCGACCAAAAGTAGGTCACCATGACAGACTGGGGCCCGAAGTATATTTTGGCCCCTCCAATATTTTGCCAGATTATGTGTTGATACCCCCAAAAATGTGTTTGTGTCTGGAAATGTTACTGTCACAGGGCATACAATTAGCCATTTGACATATATTTAAGGAAATGAAGTTTTTCACTGAAAATGTATTTTCAAATTTTGTCCATGTATTATATGATATATTGCTCACCACATTGATAAATATTGTTAAAAGAAGTTCGATGTACACCCTTTGAAACAAATATAATGAACAAATATATATGTTCTTGTCTCCCTCACTTCTCCTTCACTCCTCCTCCTTAAATTCTCAAACTTCTCCCTAGATTCTCTGAAGGGAGAAATCCCTTCCGCCTAAAATTCAGACCTATTTTTGAGCCTGTATGTTAAAAAAAATAACCGGGTATCTTATGAATTGTCAGCATTCTTATTGACTGCCTAATGGACCGACAACTTTTTTCTAAATATTTGAATATGCTTAACAGAGGTTAAATATGATCTTTTCATATGAACCTGAGGCTTGGAAACTGAACAGTTTGATAACCTGCCTCCGGCTTTGTGTATTGCAGTATAAGGTCACGAGTGAGAGGTCAGTTGTGGTTGTATCTAGCATACATACAGGGAGAGGATGATGATGAAGAAGAGTCCAGCGAGGATGCCCCTTCTGCTCCACCACAAGAGGTAGCACATAATAATATATGCTCTGTCATTCATGCAATTTTAATGTTTCACGAACTTATTTGAATTTTAGTCATTGAATAAGACATGTGATGTACCTAATTTTTGCCTCGCCTTTTCAAAGAAAAAAAGAGACATAGGTGTTGCTTTTCCGGCGGCGACGGCGTCAACATTCAAGTTTTGCGTTTAGGTCATTTTCTCACAAACTGTATTCACTAGATCCTTCAAACTTTGCTTTTAGTTGTATCTTGGGTGGTACATCGCAACGTGACAAAGCAAATGTGGAAGTGACCTTGACCCTGCAAGCAAAGGGCAGATAACTTAATGATTTTAGGTTCAACTTTTGCGTTTAGGTCACTTTTTCACAAACTGTATGCACTAGACCTTTAAAACTTTGCTTATAGTTGTATGTTGGGTGGTACATCGCAACGTGACAAAGCAAATGTGGAAGTGACCTTGACCCTCCACGCAAAGGGCAGATAACTTAATAATTTTTAGGTTCAACTTTTGCGTTTAGGTCACTTTTTCACAAACTGTATACACTAGACCTTTGAAACTTTGCTTATAGTGTATCTTGAGTGGTACATTGCAACGTGACAAAGCAAATGTGGAAGTGACCTTGACCCTCCAACCTTAGGGCAGATAACTTAATGATTTTTAGGTTCAACTTTTGCGTTTAGGTCACTTTTTCACAAACTGTATGCACTAGACCTTTAAAACTTTGCTTATAGTTGTACAACGTGACAAAGCAAATGTGCAAGTGACCTTGACCCTCCAAGCAAAGGGCAGATAACCTTATAATTTCTAGGTTCAACTGTTGCGTTTAGGTCACTTTTTCACAAACTGTATGCACTAAGACCTTTCAAACTTTGCTTATAGTTGTATCTTGAGTGGTACATTGCAATGTGACAAAGCAAATGTAGATGTAACCTTCACCATCCAAGCAAAGGGCAGATAACTTTAATTGTTGCAGTTGCATCACTTTCTCATGAACTATAATTATGCACTAGATGTTTTAAACCTAATTTATAGCTTAATGTTTGGAAGAAAACATATTCTATTTTGACATAGTTGTGTCCTGGGTAGTGCATCTTTTTGGATGCACGGATTTCATCTATGACCTTGACCTACCGATGGAGCTGATGAATTTTAGCTCTACTGGCCAAGGGCCTTCATTTTTGATCTTTACCAAACTTTAACAGATTGTTAATATCAATGAAAGCTCGCACATGTTCGAAAACCAGCCAGATCGGACCAGTAACAGCGGAGTTATGGCCCTTGATTTAGTTAAAAATGCTATATTTTGCCTCGTTAATACGATAGGGGTTTCATATTTCATCTGATCTTTACCAAACTTTACCAGATGTTGTTTTGTTTTATATTATTTGTATATTTTTTGTGTTTAAATGTTTGTTTAATATATATTGTGTTTTTTTAGATATTTCTTTTTTTTTTTAATAATTTTTTTTGATTGATTTATTCTTTTTTTTAATTTCTATTGATTTTTTTTAATTTTTTTTTTAAATTTAATTTTTTTTTTTTTTTAAATATTTTTTTTTTGATTTATTAATCAATTCTTTTTTTTTTTTTAATTCTTTTTTTTTTTTATTTATTTATTTTTTTTATTTTTTTTATTTTTTTTTATTTTATTTTTTTTAAATTTATACTTTTTAAAAAAAAAATGGTGTTAACGCTGTGATAGCAGGAAGCATTGCTATGATTTCTAGTTGTGCCTATTGCGTTTTTTTCCGGTTCGTTGATTTTGACATTTTTACTTTTAAATTTCTTGTCAGCGCTGCTTCTCCTAAACGCCTTGTTGGATTTCGACGAAACTTGGCAGAAAGCATCGGTAAGAGGTCTAGTTGTACATATCGCGGTATATCAATGAAATCTTGGACAAGTTTGAAAACTAGCTAGATCTTGTTAGTAACGACAGGTTATGGCCCGCGATTTGTTGAAAAATGCTATATTGTACTTTCGTTTGTTAAATCTGTAGTTACTTCATTTTTTATCTGATCTTTACCATATTTGTTTAGAATGTTAATATAAACCCCACCCCACCCATTTTTATGAAATTTCATTCATAGAAGAAAGTGGGACAAATTAAAAAATACCCATGCCAGACTAGACACAGCAGACTTATTGCCCATGATTACAAGGTGAGCGATCTAAGGCCATCCTATCCCTGTTGTTTTTGCAATGTTTTAAAAAAACTACTGATGGGAATTTTATGTCGACAACCCTTGATATAAGAGCCGTTTTAGCCAGTAAAGCATCCACAAGCTCTCTTGGGCCTCTTTTTTTTAATAGAATGGCATTTTGTTTTTAGTTACTAAAATGTTTACAAACTCATTTAAGAATCATTGACCTTTTTATTTTTAAGTCCAGCCCCCATTAGGTGAGACATGTGAATCCACGGATTTCTTGTTGTACAAGGGACTTCTGGTGATATATGCACTTGGTCAAGAGACTTCTGGTGATAATATTGATTATAATAGTGATAATGATATATTCACCTATGAACACGGGACTCCTAGTGATATTCACTTTTGAACAAGGGACTCCTGGCAGTATATTCACTTTCGGACAAAGGACTTCTGGTGATATATTCACTTTTGGTCTAGGGACTTCTTGTGATATATTCACTTTTGAACAAAGGACTTCACTTTTGAACAAGGGACTTCCGGCAATATATTCACTTTTGGTCAAGGGACTTATGGTGATATATTCACTTTTTGACAAGGGACTTCTGGTGATATATTGACTTTTGGTCAAGGGACTTTCAGTGATATATTCACTTTTGAACAGATATATTCAATTTTGGACAAGGGACTTTTGGTGATATATTCACTTTTGAACCAGGGACTTCAGGTTATATATTCAATTTTGTACAAGGGACTTTTGGTGATATATTCAGTTTTGGACAAGGGACTTTTGGTGATATATATGGACTTCTAGTGATATAGCAATTTTAGGGACTAATAGATAAGGGACTTCTAGGGATATATTCACTTTTGGAGAAGGGACTTTAGTGATATACTCATTTTTGGTCAAGGCTTCTGGTGTTATCGTCACTTTTTGGACAAGGGACTTCTGTGATGTATTCATTAGCGTACAATGGACTTCTGGTGAAATATCCACCTTTGGACAAGGGACTTTCTTTAATCGTTTTTGGACAATAGTTTTTTCATAGACAGTTTTGGACAAGGTATCTCTGGTGATATATTCATGTTTGGACAAGGGATTTTTTGGGTGATAATTCAAGTTGTTGGCAAGTGACTTTTCTTATCCACTTTGCACAAATGACGTTTTTTGTTATTCAGATTGCGAATGAAAATTCAGGCTGATAGTCAGATATTTCCATCGATCTACGCGTTTTGAAGTTTGGGTTAAATCTTGAAGTTTTTATCGATATTTAAAATTAGAATCTCAATTTATTAATCACGTATACTTCTAACTTCAAAACTGCTTGCATATAATTAAATACCATCGTTAGTTTCTAATTTTTAGCTCTACTGGCCGAAGGCCAGCAGAGCTTATGGGATGGCGAGTTGTCCGTCGTCCGTCCGTCGTCCGTCGTCCGTCTGTTAACTTTTGCCTTGTGAACACTCTAGGGCCTTCATTATTAATCAAATCTTTACGAAACTTTGCCAGTGTCTTTATATCAATGAAAGCTCGGACAAGTTCGAAAACCAGCCGGATCCGATAAATTTCACCAGAGTTATGGCCCTTGTTTTGCTGAAATTGCCATATATAGCCTTGTGAACACTCTAGCACCTTCATTTATTATTTGATCTTTACCAAACTTGCACAGATTGTTAATATCAATAAAAGCTCGGACAAGTTCGAAAACCAGCCAAATCGGATCAGTAACACCGGAGTTATGGCCCTTGTTTTTTCTGAAAATTGCTATTTTCTGCCTTGTGAACGCTCTAACACCTTCATTTATTATTTGATCGTTACCAAACTTGCACAGATTGTTAATACCAATGACAGCTTGGACAAGTTCAGAAATCAGCTAAATTGGGTCAGTAACACCAGAGTTATGGCCCTTGTTTTTTCTGAAAAATGCCATATTCTGCCTTGTGAACACTCTAGCACATTCATTTATTATTTGATCTTTACCAAACTTGCACAGATTGTTAATAACTATGAAAGCTCAAATAAATTCGAAAACCAGCTAAATCGGATCAGTAACACGGAGTTGTGGCCCTTGTTTTTTTCCTGAAAAATGCTATTTTCTGCCTTGTGAACACTCTAGGGCCTTCAATATTAATCGGACCTTTACTTAACTTTGCCAGTGTCTTTATATCAATGAAAGCTCGGACGAGTTTGAAAACCGGCAAGATCGAAATAATTTCACCAGAGTTATGGCCCTTGTTTTGCTGAAAAATGCCATATTAAGCCTTGTGCACACTCTAGCACCTTCATTTATTATTTGATCTTTACCACACTTGCACAGGTTGTTAATATCAATGAAAGCTCAGACAAGTTCGAAAACCAGCTAGATCGGACCATTAACAGCGGAGTTATTGCCCTTGATTTAGTTAAAAATGCTGTATTTTGCCTCATTAAGACAATAGGGCCTTCTTCTTTCATCCAATCTTTACCAAACTTTACCAGATTGTTTAAATAAATGAAAGCTCGGACAACTTCTACGACCAGCTAGATCGGACCATTAACAGTGGAGTTATGGCCCTTGATTTAGTTAAAAATGCTATATTTTGACTCGTTAAGACGATAGGGCCTTTATCTTTCATTCGATCTTTACCAAACTTTACCAGATTGTTTATATAATAAATGAAAGCTCGGACAATTTCGAAGACCAGCCAGATCGGACCAGTAATAGCGGAGTTATGGCTCTTGATTTTGTTAAAAATGCTATATTTTGCCTCTTTAATTCGATAGGGCCTTCATCTTTCATCTGATCTTTACAAAACTTTACCTGATTGTTTATATCAATGACAGCTCAGACAGTTTCGAAAACCAGCCAGATCAGACCAGTAACAGATGAGTTATGGCCCTTGATTTAGTTAAAAATGCTATATTTTGCCTCGTTAAGATGATAGGGCCTTCATTTTTCATGCGATCTTTATGAAACTTTACGAGATTGTTCATATCAATGAAAGCTCAGTCAAGTTTGAAAACTAGCCAGATCAGACCAGTAACAGTGGAGTTATGGCCCTTGATTTAGTTAAAAATTCTATATTTTGCCTCAAGACGATAGGGCCTTCATCTTTCATCCGATCTTTAATAAACTTTACCAGATTGTTAATCCAGATTGGACCATTTACATCGGAGTCATGGCCCTTGATTTTCTGAAATATGCTATATCTTGGCCTCATTAAGACGAAAGGGCCTTCATTTGGCCGGATTCCATTGAGACTTTGCAGGGATGATCAGTACCAAGCCTAGTTGTACATAGTCACCCTGTCCAGTTGAATGATTTTGACCGAGTTATAGCCCTTTAAAGGTTTTAATACACAAACTTTGTTCTGACTAGTTCTACTGAACCCCTGGCCGGATTAAACGAAACTTTTTAGGGATGATCGATTCTATATCTAGTTGTGCACATCATCGCCGTGTTCCGGTTGAATGATTTTTGGTGGAGTTAGGGCCCTTTAAAGGTTTTAATACACAAACTTTGTTCTGACTAGTTCTCCTGAACCTCTGGCCGGATTTAAACGAAGCTTTTTAGGGATGATCAATTCCATGTCTAGTTGTGCAAATCATTGGCGTATTCCGGTTAAATGGCAGAATTATGGCCCTTTAAAGGTTTTAATACACAAACTTTGTCTGATCTACTTCTCCTGAGCCCCTCGCCAGACTTCAATGAAACTTTGCAGGGATGATCAGCACTAAGCCTAGTTGTGCATGTCATTGTCACGTTCCGGTTTACAGATATTTGGCAGAGTTATGGTCCTTTAAAGGATTTTGATACCACAAATTTTTTCCGGGCTAGTTCTCCTGAACCCCTGGCTGGATATAGACAAAACTTGACAATGATGATCAGTATCAAGCCTAGTTGTGCATATCATTGCCATATTTTGGTTGAATGATTTTTGGCAGAGTTGTGACCCTTTAAATGTTTTAATACACAAACTTTGTCCAGATTAGTCTCTTCTGAACTCTTTGCCAGATTTCAGCGAATCTTGGCGAGAATGATCAGTACTAAGCCTAGTTGCACTTGTCATTGCCATGTTCTTGTTGAATGATTTTTGAAAGACTTATAGCCCCTTATACATAAACTTTATCTTGAGCCAGTAGAGCGTCCACAGGCC
>JAWPHD010021397.1:2500-28402 GCA_037043455.1 Cyrtodaria siliqua | reverse complement strand
ACAGACGGAGTGACACAGTATATGTATTAAAACATACATTCTAGGACAGTATGGTGCTTGACTTACGTTACATAGGAGACTCTCGTGTGACAAAAAGTACTCAACAAACAGATAAATTATGTCATGCAAATCACAACACGTTTGTAACTTAGCCTACAGACAACACAACGAAGTAGATATAAAAGCCGAACAGGAAATGTAGTATTCAAGGACCACTGTCAACCACAAACAAGCACAGAAACAAAACACAACTAAGAGATAGATAAAAGGCAAGATATGACAAGAAAAAAAAATCCTCAGTGGTCACAGATTCCATAAACTGCTTTTGCTTTCTCTTTTCGCATATATATTTGTCATATCAGGTTCAGATAAACGACGGATTAGGGTGTCTCACCAGCCCTTTCTAACTTTGGAAAACTTATTTGGATTTTAATCAGACATTATGAGCTGCATTAAAACGCCTTATTCTGCTTGCAAAACATTTAGTAAGACTAGTATGATTAGCAAAATGTTTTACACATTGTTGAAATTCACATACAGATAGTTAAGTAGGTTAGACATCATCCATAATGAATATATACCTGACAGTGTGACAACCATCATGCAAAACAAACAGAACTATGGTTACCAGGCAGAGCAATAGATTATAGTATCTCTATAATCAAAATAAGAGTTGAAGATGTGCAATTGATCAGACAAAGAGAGTAAGATGCAGACTGATCTCCATTCATACTTCATTCACTAAGAGGTTGATACAATGCATGTTTTGCATGTGACAGATTATGCCAAACAAGATTTTGCTAAACTTGTGATATGTACAGTAGACATATACGTTGAAATACTTGCTATAGCAACGGTACACTAAATACAGTTAGATTAGCTGTGACAGATTATGCCAAACAAGACTTTGCTAAACTTGTGATATGTACAGTAGACATATACGTTGAAATACTTGCTATAGCAACGGTACACTAAATACAGTTAGATTAGCTGTGACAGATTATGTCAAACAAGACTTTGCTAAACTTGTGATATGTACAGTAGACATATACGTTGTAATACATGCTATAGCAACGGTACACTAAATACAGTTAGATTAGCTGTGACAGATTATGCCAAGAAGACTTTGCTAAACTTGTAATATGTACAGTAGACATATACGTTGTAATACATGATATAGCAACGGTACACTAAACACAGTTAGATTAGCTATGGGTTTTGCATGTGGCAGATTATGCCAAGAAGACTTTACTAAACTTGTGATATGTACAGTAGACATATACGTTGTAATACATGTTATAGCAACGGTACACTAAATACAGTTAGATTAGCTATGGGTTAGTTTTAGGTGCTTAGTTGCACATTGTATTCCCTAATCATTATGTCCAATAAAGCCAAGACATCTAGTTGCTTTTCGCACTCTTACAAGATATAATAAAATAATTCCATTTGGGTGAAAGAGGTAAAACTTGTTCTTGGAAAATCTGGAAATACTATGTTAAGGTTGCACAAACTTTCTAATTCCAAAAATGTGTGCTTCTTGGAAAATGTGTTGTCCTTATGACAGAAGATGTGCATGTATATTGTTGACATTCAATGGAAGATTCACCAATTCCAATTGCAGTAGTTCTTACCAAGCACAACTACAGGGTCGCTTAACAGGTTGGATATTGTTGGCGACAGGCATTTATGTCCACACCTGGAATGCCTACAACCGGTGTCAGGGTTGGAATAGGACATTTTGGAGCCATTCTGGATAACACTAAGGAACTTCTTAAATGTGGATGTCGAAGAGACATGTGTGTGGCAAGCGATGTATCAAATCAGGAATGATGTATACAACCTTATGAAAATGGGGCGCGGGGGCATGTGACTGATTAAGAAACAGTTTACTCTGAACAAATGTAATGGTAACACTAATTTATTACATTTGTGTTTGACCATTTATTAAATTTGTGTTTGTTTGTACGGAAAACTACTGTTTGATTTTGTTTTCTTAATATTGTTTGTTAAATCAAAAATGTAATTTTAAGTCTTCATTAAATTTAATTCTGATAAATCGGAGATTAGAAATATTGTTTATGTAACCTTTGCGTTTTTTTCTCTAAGAGCTTAGATGTTTTTATAACCCGCGGCGTCCCTTAGTTTTTCTGCTTAATATGCATGTTTTAAAATCATAATTAATAATGATGTAAATAGTTCAAAGCAAATTACATTGGTAATTGGTGAATATATTGCACCAATAATATATTAAAACCTGTAGCAGAATAACAATGAACATTAAAACAATTGCTAAATTGTATTTAATTGTATGCAAGCAGTTTTAAAGTCAAATGGTATTGGATTAATAAATCTAGGTGATAATTTGGATGCTTGATTAGGATTATAATATGTCCAGACATAATGTCGTGTTACTGAGTGATTCTTTTCTTGATACAATGGTAGAAAAATGATAATCCTTAGAACTACAGGCACTCACATATAATATAACAATTAATTCAAGATTGCCATGTGTTCCTTTAATAGTGTTTACTGAGTCACTGAATGTATATTTAGAGTTATTATAAACTAAACTCCTCTAATAAAGATGAGACTGAAACTTAAACACTCCAGAAATGTTTAAGCCTAAAGACAACGTTGACTCGGAAGTACAGGTGTGTATCTAACAACTATTTATTGAAGTATAGACAAACACATAAATATATCAAGACAACTTTGTAAAATACATTAACATTTTGATTGATAAAAAAAAAATCATAAAAGAAAACATATTTTTTTACTATTTTTAATGTTTTTGGCGGCCATTTTGAAAATGGCGACCATTTGGGAAACAGTATGACCAAAATGATAGTACATGTTTCATTGTCTATCAATGTCCTGAAATGGGTGTGTTTACAATAAGAAATTTTGAAACCAACTAATTATGGGATTTATTAATGACTTTGGTCTCGGTCAGCTAGACCGTATCATGCATATGTCTTACTTGCAGATATCGGTCTGGGCAGATTAGGTCAATTAAAGCGCCCACTAGCGACCAGCACAATTTATTCGCGCGTTTTTTTCACGCTCATAAAGTCGACGATTACGTGACGTCATGTTGTAAAAACAAGTACAACGTCAATTGTTGATGCAGCAGTTAAACTGTTTAACGTCACTTGCTGCTTCTCATAAGTTAAAAATAAGAAAATATTATTAAATTAACTTAAAAATATGTTTTTTGAAAGTCTCGTTGAATCTCTAAAAAACCCTCCAAAATCGCCCAAAACGAGAGGGCGATTTTAAACGTCGTATTTTCCCCCAGGCCCTGGTTCTGGATCCGTGTAGCATAGCGTAACGAAGAAATCAGAAGCGGGCCGGATGACCGAGGCTATAATGACTTGTGAAATATGTGGCGGCCATTTTAAAAATGGCGGCGATTTTTCAAAATCTGACGTGGGTCCATAGCCAAAAATGTTTAGTAGAGTATTGTCTAGCTATGTGTCAAGTTTGGTGCTTTTATCACAAAATACACAATTTTATCAATATATGTCACCAATCTGCCGCACTAAGAGTCGAAATCGGCAGATACACAAAAAATAGAACTGATAGGGGGGAGGTCAACGTATTGTAATATTTGTAATTCTAATGACATAGAAGACGAATATCATTTTATTTTAATTTTTCCCGTCTATGAGAATATTCGCAAACTTTATATTAAGGCGTATTATTATCGAAACCCTAGTGTTATTGAATTGATGCAAAGTAAGAAACATAAAAAGATTCAAAATGTAGCTAATTTTGTAAAAGAAGCATTTATTGTACGTAGTTGTGTATATATATATAAAGTTTATCCTCAGGTTCAACACTTAATTCGTTTATATAATTGCGTGAGAGCGAGTACGTGCGTGTGTGCATGTGTGTGCGTGAGAGGTGTGTGAGAGTGTGTGTGCGTGTTGGGGCGGTGCGTGCCTGTCATGTGTTTAATTAAACTTTGTAAATTACATTTTGATGACGAGATACTATATGTATAAGTCGAAATAAAATATCTGTTCTGTTCTGTTCGAAAATCGAGCCTTATCATACATATGCGTAGGAACTTTTCAGTTATTGGGGAGTGTGTGTGTGTGTGTGTGTGTGTGTGTGTGTGTGTGTGTGTGTGTGTGTGCGTGGGTGTGTAGTGGGGGGTTGGGGGAGGGAGGGGGGTAAACTGAAATTAAAAAGATAACTGACAAGCTAAAAAAGCACAACAAATATGTTTCAAATATGGGGGGAGGGCGGGGAGTGGTGGGAGGCACTTTACGGAAAGCTAGCCATTTTTTGCCTCAAATTATTGGAGGAGTATGGGGTGTGGGGTGGGTGTGTGTGCAAAGCATACTCTGCCCACTCTGAACATTGGGATGGTGAGTGGGGTGGGTGTGGGGAGGGGCGGGCGGTCTCCTACGCCTATGCAATATGACAATAATAATGAAGTCTTATAATATTCACCATTGTTCGTTTTATCCGAACTACAATTTCGTCCGTATCACCATTTTTTTATCCGCCGTCAACCGTACCCTTAAATTGTGACACCACCCATAGATCACGCAATACTTCATTCATTCTCGGGTGTTTTAACGCATGCAAACTATGTTGTTATCTAGAGGGAGGATGGGTGCCTGTAAATCCGTTAAAACATATATTAAGGGCTATTGGTCAGCCATCTTTGAAAAGAAAATCCAAAATGGATGGGGTATGGTTAATTGAAATTTTCATCCAAATGCATATTATAGGCATGAACAATGTCAATGATATAATATACTGAAAGGAAAAAGAAACGCAGGGTGCGTATTTCCGATATATATTGTATGTTTAATATGCTGCTGCTAATCGAATGGTATAGGGCGACATTAGGCCTGTCCTTTTAGAAAGAAGGTTTAAACAGCACTGAACACACCAATGGTTACCCCTTTAAAGTTTCATTATCGTCAGAATGCGCATTTGGCTCAAGCAGGTGAGCAAACTTAGGCTTTAAATGTTGCAATCACTTAACATTAAATACAGTACTGAACTGGCTCAATTTTTCAAAGAGGAACTTCAGCATTTATGAATTTATTGTTACAACGTGTACTGTGATTAAAACGTCTACAACATCACAGTTGTGTCCTTTCTCTAACTAACTGCACTTTTTTTTTTCCTTGGAATATATATGGAATTAAGTGTGCAGTATATGCAATATATAGCGGAAATACGCACCCTGCGTTTCTTTTTCCTTTCAGTATAGATGACAGTAATTCAACACTATTGATGTAAACATAATATCAGAAACAATATTTATTTTTACAGAAATAGTGCCCATTATATTCGAAAAGTTTAGTACAATTTTACTCGACGATGTTTTGTTTTTTATGTTAAATAAATGTGTCCATAGAATTGTCCATTTATCTAAAAATGGCTCACGAGACATCATTTCTAAATAAAGTAAGCCATGTTATCACATCATCTAAAATTCGAAGTACACCATTGTTAATAATGAAGATTTTCTTTATACGCCTTGTGCCTTCAACACACACACATGAATCACATGAAAAGCATGCACGTGAATTGTAAATTGAAACAAACATTCGGATAAACAGGTCATTTGATCGTATTCATATGTTATTATTTAGTTTGTGCTGTTTTTATTCGAATATAATAATAAATTACTCTTGTGTTGCCATGTTTCTATTCACAACAGTCACTCAGTTGTGTTTAATACATCCAAAAATATAGTTGCCATTTAAAATAGTTTGACAATTAAAACCCGTCAATGCCACCATACTATAGCATTGAGAGTATTTTGAAAGTACATGTCATTGAAAGAATATCTTGTTGTTTTTACAATGATTGACTTTGAAATTTGGATGATGTGATAACATGTCGTATTTAATTTAAAAAGTATGTCTCATGTGCCATTTTTAGATAAATGAACAATTCTATGGACAAATTTATTTAACATAAAAAACAAAACATCTTCGAGTAAAATTGTATTAAACTTTTCGAATATAAAGTACACTATTTCTGCCAAATATGGTGTCCATGGTGGAGTGTGTGTGGGGGGGGGGGGGGGGGGGGACACTCAGCTGATGGTCCTCTACCAAGTTTGTTCAAATGGTGACCCTGGGGTCACATGTCAAACTTGGTTTTATGTGTTTATTAACGAAAGTTTGATTTGTTTTAAAAGCTAATCAGACTTGAGCCAAATACATCCCTCCCCCTATATAAGACACTTTATAGACACTAGTTTGATACTGCCATATCTGAAAAACAATATTTCTATATAAATATTGTTTTTCAGATATGGCAGTATCAAACGCAGGTTGCTGACTCCGTTGCTCCATGTACTTCGCCAGGCTTCCCCACGTTGGATCCGTTAAGCAGCTGAGTCGTCGACCACACATTCCATATTTACATAGCCCACATATACCACACCAAACATTCGGGGGATTCCACATGCAGACTGCCGACGCTCAGCTAACTTCTTCACCTCGATGGTTGTTCCTGGCGATGTTCCATGGCGGGCGGGACAACGGAGACGACACCGATCTTGGTCAACAACACTGACTGGGTGTTGTCAGACTCAGCAGTGTTGCAGTGCTTTCCCCCCGACGTGCACGGGTCAGTGTCCACAGAGAAGGAAGGTGCTAGAGTGTTCACAAGGCTTAATATGGCACTTTTTCAGCAAAACAAGGGTCATAACTCTGGTGTTATTGACCCAATTTAGCTGATTTCAAAAGTTTTCCAAGCTTTTACTGGTTTAACAATCTGCAAGTTTGATAAATTAACAATCTGCAAGTTTGATAAAGATCAATTAATAAATGAAGGTGCCAGAGTGTTCACAAGGCTTAATATGGCATTTTTCAGCAAAACAAGGGTCATAACTCCGGTGAAATTAATCCGATCTGGCCGGTTTTCAAACTTTTTCGAGCTTTCATTGATATAAAGACACTGGCAAAGTTTCGTAAAGATCGAATTAATAATGAAGGCCCTAGAGTGTTCACAAGGCAAAAGTTAACGGACGGTGGACGGACGGACGGACGGACGACGGACAACTCGTCATCCCATAAGCTCTGCTGGCCTTCGGCCAGTAGAGCTAAAAAACACTAATAAACAAAGAAAGAAACAGTTTTCTGCAATTTAGAAGGACTTTATAAACAGGCTTTCGCATTAAAAACCTGATTTTATAACTAATAATATACCAAACTTCATAATTTATTTTTATTTTTTAAGAGTGTAAATATTAAAAACAAATATCGCTGAAAATTCCGATTGGAAAATACGTTTACCTGTCCACACACATTACTTTTTAGACACATCTAGGACATATTTCACTAACGGGTGATCCGCGTTCGTCGTATTGCTCCGACGTGGTTTTATCCGGATATGTTTACAGGCTGTTCCATTGGGCGCCCCCTTATGCAAAGTTCTGCGCGGTACAATATGTTTAAATACACAAGTAGTCACGTGACAAACAATTAAGTCATTGCTTACGTCATATAGCTTGAGCTGTATGACGTCAAACGTTCTCAGCTTGTCCAAGATGCTTATTAATGTTATGTGAACTGATGCATATGATGGGTTTATATCGGGGGTGTGCACGGTTTGGGAGCATGGCAAGTTTGTTGTAATTAACATTTCATCAAAATTACTGTTGAGTTTGTCTTCGTGACGTATATTTTCTAAGTGACGGCTTCTAACGGATGAAATATACGCAGGGAATTAATAGAACAGTTGTATGTCTTGTATATCGTAGAATAACATTCTCTTCTGTCTTCTTTGTGTATACGAACAACTGCGCAGGTCTGGTTAGAATATATATATTCTTGCAATCCAGATACGGGTATCCGCGTTTTACAAGGGGGATGGAAAGTCTTATCTTTATGGGTAAAGATAAACGTTTTTATTACATTTCTATGCGTGAAAGATCGGGATTTCTCAGTGCAAGAATATTCATAATCGCTAAATATTAATAACTAACTCAGAACACAATAATTTAACTAACGTTGCTAACTTAGAACACAATAATAACTAACGTTGCGACGTTGAGTCGTGACGTCAACAAAGTGTTGCTGACGTTGACGTCATCCGCCACTAGGAAATACCGATTACGGAAATTAACGAAGAGTTCCGGTTCCACTTGTTTGTATGACGTAACGTCGTCTTGGCGTTCTCGTGCAAACTGGTGTACATTAGAAATATTAATAAAATATCATTTTAAATTATGTAATATATAGTTTAATAACCAGTGTTTTTGAGATACTGAAAATATCTCCCTCGGTGAGAAATGGCCCCGATATAAGAACGAGTGCGGAGAAATGGCCCCGACAGAAGAACTCTTTCTCCGCACTCGTTCTTATATCGGTTCTTATATCGGGGCCATTTCTCTACATCGGGAGATATTTCCCGTATTTCGAAAACACTGGTTATTAAACTCTATGTAACAATCCAGAGGATGTGCAGCCTGATTGCTATTAATTTGGAAGGTTTCCTCTTTCAGCATATTTTACTAGCCTTAGCATTAGGTTTTGTCTATACAGGCCCGTAGCCAGCCCTGAAATTTAACAGAGGCAATTCCCTAACCTGCCCTTCCTAGCGGGGTTTGAAGATATGTACCCCGGAAAAACGTGTGATTTCCTTCATTTGAGTGCATTCCCGGGCCATGTTTTCAGTTTTAAGTTAAACAAATGCATTCAAGTCTACACTGTCTAATAGTCGAAACCGTGTAGACTTTTTTTTGGAAACCGTGTAGACAGAACAAGTATTCAGCACAACAAGAGGATGTGTCACATGCAAATTCCAGGTCCGTAGCTTCAAGGTAAAGGTCAAACTTAGAGGTCAAAGGTAAAAAAGAAGTACTTTCGAGTCCATAGTAAATAACTGTGACATTCATGGAGAGATTTTCAAATAACCTGCCACAAGTGTTCAACACAGCAAGATGACGTGTCACGCGCAAAATCCAGGTCAGTAGCTTCAAGGTCAAGGTCACACTTGAAGGTCAACGGTCAAAAAGAAGTTATTTTGTCCATATTTCACGTCCGGTAAATAATTCTGACATTCTTGGAGAGATTTTCAAATAACTTGGCAGAAGTGTCCACGACAACAAGACGATGTGCCGCGAGCGAAATCCAGGTCAGAAGCTTTAAAGTCAAGGTCATACTTAGAGGTCAGAAGATGTCATATGTCACTGTTTTGATAGAAGATGCATTATGACCCTGTATTTGAACGAAGTCATCGATTGCGAAACAAGTTCTTGCAACTTAGATTAATCACTCTCGATGGCTTCCTGGGTAGAACCAGTACTAAGCAATGTGGATTAATTATCTTGTTCAAGGATAAATAACGTGGCCGCGCCGGAGGATCGAACCCACGACCTCTCGGTCAGGAGTTCGGCGCTCTACCACTGGACCACGCACTCCACAAGTCATATTGGTTGTGTTGGGTGTATAACTTTGTCATCGGTCACCTTCCAGTTTTGCTGAACGTTCACCTCACGATTATGCCCATGAATATTTATAAACATGGTTCAAACTTATGATGTCATCACAGTTTGAGCTGTGTGCGTTTGAGCTGTGTGCGTAAACATATCTTTCATCTTCGGGGGCATTTTTTTACATTTTTATATTTTTTTGTTGTTGACATACAGACGTTTATGATATCAAACATCGTCTTGCCATTTGTATACGTGTATTTTTTGTATTAGCATACAGCCACATACCGTGTATATAGTTTTAAACTTTTAACTTGTAAATATTCTTGACTGCTGACTCACTGTTTTTCCGGGCATGAGCGGTCATATATGGCCCAAAACTATAAACTTTTCCACACAGTTCATTTTGTGTACCCAGGTACAACTTGTTACATTGGCTACAAAAGTATAAGCCATACTCCTTCATTTATTGGCTACAAAAGTATGGCCATGTTCCTTGGCCTTTTTCACAGATGTTCCGCTGCCTGGACCAGGGCCCAGTTTTCATACCAGGCTGGACTACTTACATTCTGAAATATATTATGTCATATATTTTATTTAATTATGTTAAGCAAATCAGAATGAAACTTTATGTATGTTAATGTTTTAACTGTTTATTATTATTCAAGTTTTGATTTATATAACATAGAGCCAGAAAATAATGGTTCGAACATGTTTCGGGACGAAACCATTTAAATATTGTAATACTGTAACCAATTATATTTTATTATGGTTCTGATTTCTGTTATATTTAATTGTTTTTGAATGTTATGAGTTAATTAAAAACATCTTTTGATATGTAATATTAAATAAAGTTTAAAAAAAAAAGAAAAGAGTAGAACATCGCGAAAAATACTTCAGGTAAACTTCCGGTTTGTAAGTGGTTGTCGAAAAACGGAACATTTCTGAATTTATTGACAGTTATTCATAAAACCATGTCCGGTGACGCTAGTTCAAGTCATGTAAGTACTTATGAAATTAATAATATGAACTAGGTGCTAAGTATTGCTTTGATTAAATGAAGCTGCAGGCGTACTTAACCGAATCCAAATCCTTCCATTATTCTCATTCTTCTGAATCTGCAAATTACTCCAGTCCTTCAAATTGAAGATAATAGGGAGGCGCAAGGTAGTAGGGCTGAAACGGGTACAAAATTCGTACCCGGGTACCCGTCGGACAATTACCCGCGGGTACCCGCATATTAAACCAGTTCAAGCTGTTTCAAAAGTTTGTCCCCCTTTCTTCTACCAAAATGGCAATTTATTATGGGTGACATTATTGAAATAAACGATGAAACAGAAACAATTGATGAATTGAATTCTTACCTCGCTGAACCAGTGAGGTGCATTCAGGGTTCTGTTTTGGAATGTTGGGATGCGTCATCGGTGAAATTTCCCAAACTGGCGGCGTTCGCACGAAAACTATTGTGTTCCGGCAACATCGGTCCCTTCTGAAAGAGCCTTCAGCACGGCCGGTCTTACTATCACTAAGCAAAGGTCGGCTCTAGACCCCGGCACTGCGGATGCTATTATATTCTTAAGCAAAAAACACAAACTGATCCCCGCATTGGAAACTTCATCTCCTGTCCCGCATTGGAAACTTCATCTCCGACGTTGCTACCACGTCAACTGACCAACGCGAAGAGTCTGCTGTTAAACAGGAGGCGCCTCCTCTCCCGACAATGGAAACGGCATAACTTTCATTGGGTTTCCCCTACGGCCATCCATACATGTTTAAATCACACTTGTGTATAGTTTGTGTTTGTGCTTGATCAAGTTGTTGTTCTCAATAAACCGCAAAAAGTAATTTTGTACAAATTTATAACAACGCCCGGTGTGTTACATTTATTTCGAGCAGTACAATAGTATAAAGTTGGAACGAAAGACATGAAATAAATCAAACATGTTATCAATATAAACGTCCCTCTTGTAAAATAAACTCCTTCACGGCCACTGTCGCCGAATGGTGACTTGCAATTGACTGTCAATGTCCAGGATTAGGGACCGCATATAGTATCTTGGAATCCGCACAATAAACTTTCATTTTATAACCATTGTACGGGAGATAACTTTATCAATACTACATCTGGTGGTAAACAAATCCGGAAATGTTTGTATGTAAGTTTGACCAAAATAAACTTGGCAAACACAGAAACATTACCCAGAAAATCGGCAGTGAAAGATTAACATCGGGTAACAGGTAATAAATTTGTACCCGGGTACCCGAGAGATCGGACCCGACCCGCGGGTACCCGGGTATTCGTTTCAGCCCTACAAGGCAGGGTAACAAATAAGACAATTAAGAGATCTGAAGTTAATATATTACAGGTTTAAACATTTAAAAACAATAAAAACACTATCTATGGAAAAAGTAGTGGTGGGAGCCTAGATTTGAACAAGTTAATGCTAGAGCTCTCTTTTGTATTTAGTGGTAGTTCATTCCAGTATCGTATTGTGCGTGGGAAGGAGTTTTGGTGGTTATTAGTGCTAAAAAATGGAATGACAAAGTTCAGGTTTCGAGTTGGTAAGAGGGGGTGGTAAGAGATGATGATGATCTGCACACAGAAGGTTATTTTGAATTTTGTACAGATTTGTTAAGGAGGTCGTTTTTCTTCTGTTCTAAAGTTGGCCATTTTAGATCGTTTAGCATTGAGCAAAGGGGTTCGGCACGGTGTTGGGATGGTGTTCAAATGGTTTGGTATAGAGTCCTAAAACCCCAAATATCGAATGGTCCATATGTAACATGGGTTTCCTTTGGCATTGAGGTCACACTGCTTTGGTAGTTCTAATCACTAAAAAAAAATCTGGAACCTCTTCTTTGTATCATTTCTATTTTTTGGGTGAGTTCTTTTTGCCATGCATGCCACACTGAGGAACAGTATTCTACTTGGGGTCTGACATATATTTTGCGATTTCTGACTTTAATATTTCTTTTGATAAAATTAAGCGTGGTACTGCCTTTGTTATTGATGTTATTTTTGTGAGGTATCCAGTCTAAGTTTTGGTTGATAGTAACTCCTAAGTATTTTGGATTTTCAGTGGACTTTAGTATTTCACCATGTAATTTGTAGGGCTATTTTATTTTATTTATTTTTCTTGTAATGCTAATTATTAAGTATATTAGCTTTGTCAGTAGGGTCAGTGTGATTTAGGCCATGTTCCTTTAGAGGGCTATACCAGTGCTTTCAGTTTTATTTTGTTTAATGAATTTATAAAGCTTTTTATGTTTTTCACATAAGACCAATATGCATTTCTGAGCTGTGTTTGGATTTCAGATTTGATCTTTTTGAGGCTGATTTTTCTGTGGTATGTGCATGGAGCATTTGGTTTTCTTTTGATTTTTTGGTGGAGTTTGTCTTTTTTTCTAATTAGATGATTGATGTCATTTGTGAGCCATGGTACATGTAGGTCTTCTTTGGGTTTTGTTTGCTTTGTTGGTACATGATTGTTAGTGAGTGTGTTTAATTCAGTCTTAAAGTATGTCCATTGTTTTTCTGGATTATGTTCTATGTCTTTGTTACTGTGGAATGATGTTGAGAGGTTTTTGACGTCTGTTTCGAACTCAGTCCAGTTTGTTTTGCTGTATAGATTGATGTTGCATACTGGTTGTGTTAGTCTTCCACCGATGATATCTATTTTGTGGAAGATGATGTCATGATCTGAGTTTCCTAAACCTGGAAGTGGTTTGGTTGAGTGTACTAGTGAGGGGTGTGTAGTGAGGAATAGATCTAGTGTGTTTTCGCCTCTTGTGGGGCATTTGACAATTTGGCAGAATGAGAAGTCATTTATGAAGTTTAGGAAGTCTTGATATTTGTTTTTCAGTGGGCATGTATTTTTAATGGTTTGGTCTTCCCAGTTAATTCTTGTAAGATTTGTTTGCAGATTGAATTCCTGTATTGCTTACTTTTGGAAAGGTGTTCATGTAGGGCCAGATTTATGCCATTAAAAATGTATTTTACATTGCCCGGTACATTGCCATTTAAATACTGATTGCCTTGAATGCATTCCAAATTGTGTTCTTCTTCTTTTCCTCCCTCCTCCAATCTAAGATGATTTGTTCTTGGAAGGATAAAACTGACAAATGCCGGTAAAAACATTCGACATCTATCATGGCAATGTACATGTACTTTGTGAGCTTGTGGGATGCTGAATTTGGTCGGGGAGTCGGTAGTCTGTCAGTCTCGGCAGCAATTTGTCAGTTCCATACTTGAGTGTATATGTTCTCATATTTGAGGGAGTATACATGCAAGTCTAAGATAATTGCAGTTAATGTTTCTGTGGTCAAATTAAAGATATGTCGAATTTGAGAAAACTGTTAAATGTATTTAGGATTTTAGTGTGGTCATTTAAAAGTGTACAAGGCATTTTGACATTATATATGATGTACACACAGGATGCTGAAAAAGAAGGGATCGTCATCGAGACTCTTTAAATAATGACAAATATATATATTTATTTATGCATTGTTTTTTTTTTGTACATGGATCTACAAGTAATGTGACTAATATCTGGCAGTCGTTCTACGACGGCCTGACATTGACAAACTCATATTAATAATTAGATCTAGAACTATGCCTTTAAAGTAATTCTGTTATTCTGATATTAATGTTTTAACAAACTCAGTTGCTGCCCTATCCCCGATACATAGATCCGTACAAAAAAACCCGCCCACCATTGTCAAAGCTCAATTTTGCCCACAAACATTACCATGTGTTCTATTGTATAAAATGTTTGTTTGTGGGACAGCATGTGCTTTTTGTAACGGGGTAAATACCTCATGTGATTTTAATTGGTCAACTGGCATGGTCAGATATATGTTTGATTGACAGAGCGGATCTGTGCATTCTCATGTTGCAGTTATACGCCTGTAACATTAGTGATGTTCGTCCTTTTCAAATATAGATATACATGTAAATATCTTATTCTGCAATGAACACTGACATTGTTTGGGGCAATCTTATTAAATAACCAAAATTGCTCGTAACGTCACATAATTTTTGACGCCGTTGTAACCATATGTCGTGATGTCGGAGGTGTTTCACATTACAAACTGACGTTGACGAAACTAAATCTCGTTACGCATGATGTTATTGTACGTGATCCAACAAACCGATTTATTTGAAGGAAAAAATCGTTCATAGCTTGCAGAAAAAAATGAATTTTGTTATTTGTAGGCCTCTGCCCGACACGGCCTTAAAGCGAACTCAGCCATTTACTTATTACCATTGTTTAAAGTAAAGGATATGATATCTAGCAGCACAAACTAGAACATTTTCAAATTATGGAATAGACACAAAGAAAGCTAAACATAATATGGTCTAAAATAAATAAGCAATGCAACACAAATGAAATCATCTTTAAGCTTTATTTTAAATAAATTGATCTTGTGATGTTCTTGATGTTCTTATTAATTTTTAGGTAAATCCTCCAGGGGCAGTGCCATACATTTTTTTGTTTACATGTACATATATAGATCTAGGACCTTTTTTTTATATTTAAAGCATACTTAATTAAATCAGAATAAAAGAGAGATGCAATATCAAAATTTATTTGCATTTAGTTGTGATGTATATTTATATAACTACTGACCAGTAATGCATGTTAAATGTTTTACTTTTACACGGTAAGTGATTATCATATCAACCATCATATACAGGCCGATGCATCTTTTTAACAATACCAGTATAATTGATTGATTTGTTTTTGAAAATCACCCAGTAATGAAAGAGGCGGTTAATTTAAATTCGGTACATACATTTCACTTTTTAAGGAAGATATATGTGTCTTTTTTTTATCCAATTTTGATCCATTAATATGCGAACACAATGAACGTTTACTTAAAATCCAAGACAAGTCGCTAAATCTACACAATAATAACATTTCAAACACGTCATCATTTTCACGACATATTGTCGTAATTGAGGAGTTTTGATTCAAATATGGTACTCATTTTCACATTTTAATGCGTCCTATTTCATTTGCCATATAATTTGTACTCTCATGCATAGCGTAGAACCAACTGGTACCCTGTTGGATACCGTAGAGTAACCAGTTTACTAGCCATTCGGCGTATAAACAAGAGGCGTATACTATAGGCAGATTCAAATGCAGTGTATTTATGTCCATGCACCCACCAGAAAAGCAAATGTATGGTAATTGATATTGTTTATAAGAAACATCACACGAACGTATGTAAAGCATTGAAGAGTTTATTTGATAATTTATATAGAATCACTATTGACTATGAAAGTATTTGCTTTCGGGAGATATGTGGCATTAAAGTGGCATAGACCTATCTGGTTCTACTCAGATACAACCTAGTTACATGCCATCACTCATGATAAAATTACTTGACATGTTCTACTGAGCTTTATGGCTTATTCAATTAAAACTAGTTGTTGTAACTTTTACAGGGAACTTATTACAGAGGTTGCTTTATTGATGGGGGTGAAGGGGTTTACCCAGCCCCCATCACAACGGACTTATGAAACAGTAAAAAATTGTTTTATTTTTATGTTTTACATTTTATTATATTGTGAAAAGCGTCATATATAAACAAATATTTGTTGACGTAGATGGACTTTAAAGGTATTATATGTTTCACAGGGGTCATATTATTGTGGGGGGATACCCCACTACTATACATAGGCGTAGGAGTAGAGGGGGCAGGGGGCCCCAATGTTCAGAGTGGGGTTGGGGGGTGGTGCAGAGTATGAAATAAAAAATGGTTAGCACTCAAAAAAGTACTTTTTTTACATTCGAAGCGTAGAGTACCCTAACATGCAGTTTTGTGGGAAACCGTACATCGCAACATCTCGAACATTGTCTTGTTTCCGCAGTGGAAAAATAAAAACTAACGTTTGATTCGTTATTATTTTGTTAATGGTTTGTCTATTTCGGCCAAAAGTACGTAGTTCACGGGACCAAAGCAAAATCTGCGAGTTAAAATCCTCGAACTTGAATGTTTGTGTTGAATGATTACCCTTTTTCCGTTTTTTGGATTGAATATTTTTGGTCGCCACATGGGCACGTGAAAGTCAAATTTTGGTCGCCCAAACCATTTTTTACTCGCCAATGGCGACTGGGCGAGTGCTAATTTGTGCACGTGCGGTACATCTGTTTCGCCTATTACAAATTTGTCTTGGTTGAAACGCACACCCTTGGAACGAGCACGCTCCAGCACTAGTCTTAACATGTCATCATGCTCCTTGCGACATCGTCCATATACCAATATGTCATCGACTATGCATGCAAAATTTGGTAAACCCTCAAAGATTTCATCCATTTCCATTTGGAAAATGTCTTGGGAACTTTTTATTCCAAAAGGTAACCTAAGGTAGGGGTACCGTCCGAATGGCGTACTGAATGCAGTAAAGTATGACGACTCGTCTTCAAGTTTCACACTCCAGTAGCCTTGAATACAGTCTAATGTGCTAAAATATTTAGCGTCTGTCAGTTTGGTGTTGACGTCACCGATTGTCAGCATAGGATAGTGTGGCCTACGGATTGATTCGTTTAACGTCTTTTGATCTAGGCAAATACGTCATTTACCAGTTTTGGGGTTTTCTGTCACAACAAGTTCTGTAACCCATTCAATAATTTTGCTTTCTTCCTTTCTTGTAAGCTCTTCTTTAAGCTTTGACTTTAATGCTTCTGGTACCCTTCACGGGGGATTTACTACTGGCACCGTGTCAGGTTTTAAATGCAGTTTACATTCGTCGGGAAACAGACCTATTCCTTGAAATAGGTCGCTATATTATATACTTTTAACAGCTGATTTATCTAAGCCTGATTCGTTATCAATAGAGTAGGTCACCTTGACTAATTGTAAGTCTAGGGAAGTTTGAAGGCTAATGAGAGCTGCGACCTGACTATCTACAACATAGAAGTATGTGTTTACAGTGTTACCGTTGTGAGAGCAAGAAAGCATTAACTTGCCAACCACTGAAAGCGTATTGCCTGTGTAGGATATAAGTTTACTTTCAGGGGGTATTAAGGGGTCTTTAATTTTGAGTGTTGTATACAGGGCTAGTGGAAGTATATTTACTTGTGACACAGTATCTATTTTGAGCTTAACTGGGGTTTGGGATGGACCAGCATGTAAATTGACAAATGCATGGTCTGGAGATGAATGAGAGGAATGTCTTATTAACGTATCTATGTAAAATTCCTTATCATCATATGAATTCCGTGCACTATTATCATGTCCGTTATAATCAAATCCCTTTTCACTATTCGATACATTATGCACTGTTTTAGATCTGCACATTTTTGCAAAACGATTCAGTTTTCCACAATCTCTGCACGTCACTCCTCTGGCCGGACACTGTGAGTAGTTTGTCTGGTGGTTCCTAATTCCCACAGCGTCTGTGTGTTGTGAACTGCTTGGGTCTTGCACCATTGTAATTTTGGGTCTGATGTGTCTGTGATGATTTCTGGGATTGTTGCCAGCTATTCCCCTCTGGTTTGCTTCCACCACGCATCTGCACGCTATTTTCCCGTTTAGCGGTATCATCTACATGTATATCCGTACTTGGAATACCTAAATATTTGTGTAATTTTTCCAGTCCGATTACACTTACAATGGTTCCAAATAAAAGAATAATTGTATACAAATATTTGTATACAATTAAAGTTATAGATAACCCTTTATGTACATACTGCCAACAAGACGAAACTTTAATCCATATGTTATGGACATGCCAAGCCACTCCGTTTTTTCTAAATCAAGTCAAAATATGCTTATCGGCCCATAACATTACAGTACTATTTATTGAAGAGCTATTTATTTTTACCATTGGAATAGGCATTATTCTCCTGCCGAATTACAAATTATGCTAGAAATTAAATACTAGATTTATATTTAACATATAACCCAAACCGTAATAATTGGGAATTTTAGCGTGATTTTTCATAAAACTGGGGAAAAATACAGTAAAACATTCATTTAAAAAAGAACTATCTTTCATACTATTTTCAGTATACTAATGTCAACAGAGGCATTTAAAACTGGATCGTTCTCAGTACTTGTCGCCACCAGAAATCTGACTCCACCACAAAAAATAGACCGTCACATATAACCTTCAATGTGTTGAAAATGACGTAAAACCCTATACAAACAAAACATACAAACAGGACTTGTCACATTACTGCTTGTCTTTTCCCTTTTTTCTATTTTTATATATATTTTTTCTTTCAATAGGGAATTTTTGTCTCAAAATTGGGGGGAATAAAGTTTTGGCATTGGGAATTAGCCCAATAACGGCTATAAAAACAGCCCCCAAAAAACACTGAAACAATATGTTATTAGATGGGTATGTCTGAAAAAGATGCATATAAACAGCTGTAGGAAATGTCCTTCAGTATAGATACATTGAAAACTGACGTATCCCTCATCCGCCACACTCGTAAAAAATACCAGTTCACTAGAAACTCCTATCCACAAAAATAAGTTTAAACTGATAATGTTGGCTTGCGACTTCGAAATAAAATTTAGACACTGGCAGGCTCTGTAGCAGAGCAATCAAAGTTACATAAATTTAACTTTTTATTCTCACTCAGTAAATAGGCATAAGAATTAAACACATTTTCCATACTTAAAGTTCTCCGGCCATGTTTTGTTTCATGAATATATTTATGTTTATTTAAATCGAAATCAATACACAACAATAGATATTTAATTACAATTCACACATTGCAATATCTGTGAAAAGGGAGAATAAGATTTTATTTGATGACTA
The DNA here is from genome assembly GCA_037043455.1 of Cyrtodaria siliqua. Lineage (NCBI taxonomy): Eukaryota > Metazoa > Mollusca > Bivalvia > Adapedonta > Hiatellidae > Cyrtodaria > Cyrtodaria siliqua. The sequence goes on along the minus strand of JAWPHD010021397.1, from coordinate 9,203 downwards.
GAAAATTTGAACAGGTAAATTAATCCACAGGTAAATGTATTTATCAATTATCTGGCAATAGTTGTGCAGCAATACAATTCAGATTTACCTCATTTCCAGTGCAGTCAAGCAAATGATACTTATTTTTTACATACAACTTAGTAGCAGATTTAAATATATATTTCTCTCCGGACTATCAAGAAATGTTCGTATGATGTTTAAAAGTTAAATTTGTTAATTGATACAAAAAGGGTGGACATTAATTTTTTTTTTTAAAAAAAGACGAATGATGGGATGTAAAAAATATATTCTTGGTACAATAATTCTTGGAATTGCCAAACACTTGAAGCATTAATTGAAAAATATGGTGCTTAATTATAAATATAATCAGAAATAAAGCAGGGCGTTTTTAGTACCTTATATAAATGAGGCCTGTAAAGGGCCTCTTCCCAACTGAAAATTGGACTGTTTTTTCCCAACTGTGGCAGAAATAGTTCCCAATCGGAAAACAGCAGTCTCTCAGAATTTGAGAAAAAGCATGAATTCTGCAATGTGTTTTTGTCTGCTAAGTAAATTCCGACTTGGAAAAGTTAATAATTATGGTAAATAATGGATGACAATATAAATAAAGTATATTAATGTCATATTTACTTAATTTATGAAATCTTGTATTTTTCCCAAAATGAGAAATAAGCGCGTTCTTTTTTCCCAAAATGGACAGGCCTGGGCCTCTTCCCAATTTTGTGGAAAAAAGCCCTGTAAAGTAGCACAGTCTTGAGTGTAAATATATAAAGGTCAAGGTAATTTTCTTGGCTGAAGCTGGAAAAATATATGACATGAAATACAGAGTAAAATACAGATTTTTTGTCACCAACTATAGTAGATTAGTAGTAAGTAAATACAAACAATCCAGTACTGGAGTAGCTTATAAAATCAAGAAGTTAAACATTATGAACATTTGAAATATAATAAATGGGGTTTTACGTCCCATTAACACATCACATTAGGTTATATAGGGACAGCAACCTCAGATGGAAGTGAGATGAAGGCTGAAGTTTCCTATCACAGATGCCTGCTCAGTGGAGCAACTTGTGCGGTACAGAGGTCTGTGTCTCTGGGTCAAGATGCCTTATCTGCTGAGCAACTCAAGGCCAGATGAACATTTGAAATAGGGAAAAAGGCAATCTCAATTGTTTATTGTTGATTTTAACAAACACTGTCTTGTAGCATACGTCATGGAATTAAAACAAGGGAAATAAATTGTTTAGATTCTAATTAACAGTTATTGTAGAAGTTGTTTCCCCTGACATATTTTTTTTTAGTATCTTCATGGCCAAAACCACGTTTTGTTTAAAACAGCTATAAAATGTAGAAAATGATAACAATTGTGCTCTGCCCTTGATGTCACAGTTTTGGAAAATCATTTAGAAGATATTTCTTCTAAACTGATTTCTTCTGAACTGACCAGAGACCTCTCTAATCTCACCCACTACTGTTACTGTTATAAAGTTCTCCGGCCATGTTTTGTTTCATGAACATGTTTATGTTTATTTAAATCAAAATCAATACACAACAATAGATATTTACAATTCACACATTGCAATATATGTGAAGAGCGAGAACAAGATTTTATTTGATGAGGTAGAAAACTTTGAACAGGTAAATTAATCCACAGGTAAATGTATTTATCAATTATCTGGCAATAGTTGTGCAGCTATACAATTCAGATATACCTCATTTCCCCGTGCAGTCACGCAGTGGTAAAAGTAGTATCTACGTCATGCACATAATATTTATTTTTACATATAGCTTAGTAGCGGTTTTACACATACACGAGACTATCAAGAAATGTTCATATGATGTTTAAGAATTAAATTTTTAATTGATAATACTACAAAAAGGGTGGCCATTCATCTTTAAATGTCTGCAATATTTAGCTCTCTTGTTTTAAAACTCACTGAGTCCCGGTATGTTTTTCTACATTAACTTGCATGATCTGCAAATCCTTTATATAAATAATTATTTGAAAGGTTCAAAGCAAATTATTTTTGGAAATTACTTACACCAATGATATATTATCTATTAAAGGTAAAATAATGAAGAAAATTGAAAATATTATATTTAATTTATGCAAGCAGGTTTAAAGTCCGACTAAAACTGGACTAATAAATCAAAGTGGCAATATTATGCTTGGTAAATACTCACCGTGTGTCCCTTTAAAAACTACGTACAATAATGTTAATTTATCTTGAAAACCGATATCAAGAAATACGTGGTAATGATACGATTAACATATTGTATTGATTTATCTCGAAAAATAGGATGTGATACAATTGTAAGCAAAAGCTGTTGCTGTGAAGATTTACCGAGATTACAGAAAGCCAAAACTTATATAGATTAACTTCTAATCTGCAACATCTGTGATTGTCACCATAGAGGCGTAGTAGATAAATGCATGTATTGTACATTAATAGAATGATTTACTGCCTGCCATATATGGCGAAGTCAGTTCCTTAACTGGCTAAGCACGACTATATTAGCCTTTGCGTACTCGCAGGCAGATCAGGTTTACAATGTCTGGCTGCTAATCAGTCTTTTTCCCCAAAACACCCATTTATCACATAAATGGAATGGTCTTAATTCAAAGAAAGAACAGTCCATTATATATATTAAAGGTTAAAAACACTCGCTGGAATGTCATAGCCACTATAACATTCCTGTGAGTATTTTTAAGTAGTTATCAGTGATTTAATAGTTATCAGTGGATACAGGGGGGATATATAATTATTGCATCAGTGGGTGGGGAAGGGTAGTTGACTGTGGTATGCAAAACTAGTACAATATATCATCAGTGGGCATGGTGTAATACTGTCTCATCTTTTCAAAGGAAAAAGGGGAGAACAATATTTTGTATTACTTTTCTGTTGTTGTGACGGTCATTGTTAAAGTAAAAACATAAGCAGCCACACGATTCTGGGTGCAACAAGTTATTTCTAACATTTACAAAAATAGACGACGCGGAAAGTCCATTGTTGTTAGAATTCCACAACCCGCTAATCAGGTGTGTTTGTTTCTGTAAATACGTTTTTACGAAATGTACATGCCAGCGCTTCCCCAAGGCTCGTGTTGAATTGATCCAGTGGAGGGTTGGTGTGTTTATTTGTATGTGTGTGGGCGGGAGGTGCCCCAACTTAAATCAGACATTAAACTCTGACTTCTTGAATTAGATGCCATGACATTGAAGTGCACAATACTGTCATGAAGTTAAAAGTGACAATATTTTGAACTGAATGTTTTTTAATGACTCAACAACACACTATAGGTTATTCAAAGATGCCCCAGAGAGAGGGCAATGCTAAATAGGAATCCAGGTACATGCTCTACTCTTCCTAACAAATAGATTCCTGCGGTTCTTTAATGTGCTCGGATTCTAAATCAAACCGACAGTCTAGGATTAGAGAAAGAACACAAGGACGAACCTCAGTGGCACCAGTGAGGCTTGAACCCAGGTCCTCCAGAAATCACGAAAAGGAAAGTCATAAAGTCATGAAGTTGGAATTAAGGATGTGAAAAGTAAGTATGTTACTGAATTTAGAAGTAAAGAATCAAATAACTCTGGAAGCTAGAAGGAATGAAGTCGGAAGGGGGCTTCCATGATATAGAAATTCCTAACTATATAGTACTGCAATACTGGAGACTATAAGCATCCAACATGAGTATCCATGTGAGATAGAGAAATCTCACCTGAGGGGTTAGAATTGCAAGCAGGGACGATATGTTCATAATTTAGCCTTTGAATACAAAACTTATCTGGTATTTCTTAATTGTTTTTAGACCAAAATCAGAGCACAACACAATAAATATACAAAATTATTTAATGTGATATTATGTGTACTGGTCACAAATGCTTTATTGGGTGGGCCTCATAATCTGAAGAAAATTGGATATCACACTTTGCTCATGAAATTGTATGGCTAACAGTGATTTACAGTTACCTATGGATTTGAACCACCATTATTTTCACATAGACCGTAATGTTAGCTCTACAAAGAATAACACTTACCCTAATGCTCCGTGACACTTCAAATATCCAATAAAATGTATATACGTGACGACAAAACACAAAAATAGCAAAACAACAATGACCACAACTGCTCTATGCACCAGCATTTGACTCAAAATGAAAGTAGATGACCTTTTTTGACAACAACAGCCAAACCGCACCTCATTTTGTTTAAAATCTTACCTCATACAAAGTAGTACCACTCAGCACTCTGATGACCGATTCCTTTGCTTTTTGCACCCATATCTTTGGAAATCTATCCTCAAAACAACAACAGTAAATATACTTACCTCTTTTATGTACTAAATCAATTACACAGTCCCAAATAACACCTCTGATGGTACTACTTTCGAGTACGACCATTTTCAACTTTTGACCTGTCTGGTTACCGGTCCAAGTCCTATATGGAACCAATCCTGCAATTTTTGGAATTGAAAGTAGGTATATGTACTCACCAACATTCAGCTCTGATGAATCCAAAATATGGAATCGGTCACTCCAACAGTGTATCCGCCATTCACACTTCAATACACCCATCGACTCTGCGTCAATTCAACCAAAGTAGCCCCTAGATTTTAGTAACCATCACTACTGAAATTGAAAATGTAACAAAGTTAAGCTAGATACAATTTAAAAAAATTATTGGATCTTCTATGTATCATCAGTGCTACATGAAAAAAGTCAGTTTCAATATGTGAGCTTGACTTGAATGAAAAAAAAAAAAATATATATGAACAATATCAGAAGTATACTTTTTTTTAAATATTTTCCGAAAGAGAAAAATTCTACTGAAATCCAGAAAATTGAAAAATTGTCAAAAGTTACTAGCCCTTACTTGTACTGATATACTCTTAACACCAAGCATAAAATATATTGAAATAAGTCGAGAGTTTTTTTTTTATAGACAATCTAGTTTTGGTCATATTTTCAATTTTTTTGCAAAATAGCACTATGTCCGCACTGGACTAACATTTCTAAAATGGTTATAACATTTTTGTTTGTTTTGATAAATGACTGAAATTTGGCAGCTATTAAGTGAATAATATTCACATTTTGAAAATATATTAACTTACCATGCGAGTTAGGATAAGGAAAAAAATATGGCTGTTTGTAAAACAAAATATACTACAAAAAATTGTATTTTTCCGTAAAATATTCGATGAATCACTCTTTAAAGAATACCGAGAGACAATTTTTAAATTGAATTCATTACTTCTATAAATAGTTAGTACGGGAAACGACGTCGCGTCATTTGCCTAACGTCATACAGGAAATGACATGACGTTGTTATGGTCATAGTACATGTTGCAACACAACTGCTTCAGTCCAAAATGGTTAAAGGCCAAAGAAAGAGGAAACATGCAATGTTTCAGAAGAACTGCATACCTTACAACAAGGGTTTACGGTACAAGCAGTCGATGGTTTCATCACCGCCTCCTGACAGAAAAATAAAACGAGCTGAGTTATATTCAGGGATGTGTACATCACCATTCGTATCAACCAGTCACCAGGATGCACTATTTCTTCGCCCAAGTGCTGCTGCAAAAAAGGAAAAACACATTGAGCTTTCAAGAGATACTGATGGCAACCGTATTATCAGCAACAGAAAAATGATGGAGGCAGTAAATGACCTCAACAAGAAACACCAGACTACACAATGTTCAGATTCCGAGTATGAAATTCATTCGAACAAGAAATGGGGACTAGCATGGAAATACACGTTTACATGTAAACACTGTGACTTCATATCAGGGGAATACAAGTTTTTCGAAGAAATCCCCACATCTCTACCAGGACCAAATGCTGCAACAACGAATGTATCACTTCAAATTGGGCTTCAAGATACACCGATGGGCAATACCCGGGCCCGTGTAGTAATAGCTGCAATGAACATTCCACCTCCAGCCAAGTCTGCGATGCAAAAGACAGCTAACAAGGTGGCTAGAGAAACAGTAAAAATTAACAAAGCGGACATGCTGGACAAGCAAAAATTACTGCAAAATATTCTGGTTGAGCACGGTCTCGATGGTAGCGAGGTCCATGGTTCGTTTGATGGTCGGTACAACAGCATAACCATTGTTAGTGCAACAAAGCCAGGCCAAAATGCATCCCAAGCAATCGGTGTGTTTGCTGAGTCAATGACAGAAAACCACTTCATCCTGGACTACGAAGTGGAAAATAAGTTGTGCTATGCTGGAGCATATTTACGGACACAAGGTGTGGATGTAAACTGCCCTGGTGGACACTCTGGGTGCACGGCCACAATTCCGGATGTTGCACCTCATAGCGAATACGAGATGGCAAAGTCGATAGCCAAACGACTTGGCGAGAAAGGTATTAAAGTGACAATACTAACAACCGATCAGGACGCAAAAGCTCAAAAAGGGTTTCAGGAAGCGTACAAGGTCCTTTTTCCTGATATGGAAATAACACAACAGTGTGATCCCATCCACTTGTCACGGACACAGGCCCGAAAGTGCATGAAAGCCACTTTTAGCCGGGAGATGTTTGTGGGTTGCAGAACCAGAGATGACTCGAAAAAACTGCAAAAGGTGTTTGCATTGGATGTTAAGGCCAGAAGTAGCCTCATCTTTAAAAGTGCGATAACTAAACACTGTGGAAACTTACCGCGTCTGGTTAAGACCGTAGAGAAAGCTGTAA